>CAFUXE010000013.1:215357-235828 GCA_903364295.1 Serranus cabrilla | reverse complement strand
ATCTCGTGGACCTCCGCCCCCACTCCCCCTCCTGCCCCTGCTCCAGGGATGGGAGCAGCCACGCAGAACAGTTTCCCATCAGTTTTGTGCATGCAGGCTCCCCAAAACCTGCAGTGCAGCTCTCGCTCTCTGTACTGCCCGCTGCTCCCCTGAACCTCCCCTTTGCCGGGGCGAGCTGCAGGCAGTACAGAGGCAGCGCTGCACTTTAGAGTCCGTCATTTAGTTTCTCCTCTCCTCCCTTTTCTCCTGTGTCGTTCCTTTTTCCTGCCCTCTCTGTTCTTCTGTCCCACTGTTTCTTCTTTCCATCCTTTTGATTTCTGGTGTGGCCACACTAAAATATGTTGGATCAATCCTCCAATAATAACAATGTCCTGATGTCAAATATAAAATGTTCCTTCTGTGGTGGGAGCGCTAGATGTGCACTAACTCTGGGAGAAGGTTTAATGTGTGATAACATTGGTGCAGGATGTCTTTGTTTGTAGGCTTACGGTGCAAAAGGTAGAGACGAAGTCATCGTATTCATCACGTAAAAATAGTTTGAGTCATAACTGATAAAGCTTACATAATGCAGGCGTTTTAATGTGCAGTATGCTCTTATTTTATGAGAGATTAACGGTCAGAAATGGACATGCCAAAAACATTAATCCCTCCAAACATTCAGCTAATTAATGTAAAACTATAATGCACAGAATATACTCAAATAAAACGAGCCATGCCCAAAATAAAAAGGCTAGTTGTCCCTTTTAAATCCATTATAGCTGTTGTGTCACTGACTTTCTGAATCAGTGGAGTCGGCATTAATGAACTTAGTAATGAAACCCTTAAAGTCCTTTAAGTAATGAACACTTTTCCTCAAAGATGACTGCAGTTAATTAGTCGCTGGAGTTTTATCGAGCTGAACGTTTCTTCTAATGTCAGAAAACCAGAAAGCTTTTCTGTCTGGTTCAGACTTTGTTCTTTTTTACCTTTTGCATTCAACCGAATCATCTTTTTGGTTGTAATCCTTGTTGATTTAATTAAAAAGTAATGCTTCTACGGGATGCATATTCACTAACTGGCTTTTGTTGTTGCTGGTGCCTTTGAGTGCTGCTGGAAACACTGTAATTACTAGATTGTTTGCTGAAGTGGGAACTGTGAGCCGCAAGTTGTTCTGATGTGGCTTTTAGGGTGATAATGGCATGCATGCTGCTTCAGTGAGTCACATGGGATCTGAGCTGCAGCTTATTAGTGACTATAAACATCTTAAGACATGTTGATTACAACTAGATCAACGTCCTGCATGCTGAGCTTTGACTTCTCCTGTTTTGCTGCTGCAGACCACAAAAAGGGCAGCAATGAATCTTTGTTATGATGTCCAAAACGTGTTGCAGAGATGAGAGAAAAAGCTGCTTGTAGCAGGGTTGCAGGATCTTGAAGTTTGGAAATTTAATTTAACTTAATGCTAACCATTATGTTTTAAGGGTAAGGATTGAATAATTGAATTCTAGAAATTAGATTTTTCAAAGGTAATGATTTAGATGAGATGATGAAGGTTTGAGGGTCTAGAAAGTTTGTTTTAGGTGCCTTGAAAGAGCTTAAAAAACTGTACAAACTTTAGTCCAGTCCTCTGCTCAGGGCTGCAGCTGTGATTGTACTGGATGACTGGTACTTGTGCAGGTTACTGTATGAAACGCTGCTGCAGGATGACGGTGGATTTTCAGATTCTGCTGGGGTTAGTTTTTGTTTTTTTGCTGTTTCCACAAACCTACCTACCCCGGCTTTAAAGTTACAGATGTCAGACTTTTCTGCAGGATTCACTTCTCAGATATAATCTTGTATGACTAACTGTTTTGGCTTCATGAAGAAGACTCATTGTTTTATGGTTCATGATTAATATAGATGCTCTTACACCGTCCTGCTGCATGCTCAGTGCTACTGAAATGCTGTTGTCTTGTCTGCATAGAGCCTTTCTCTGCTTAACCCTGCCTGCACGCTGAACCCACGCTGACCACTGCTTAACCCCTCTTCTTTGTCTGCCCCTCCCTTTGCTTTGAGCCCCCCCCTCCCTTTTCCCTCCCCCACACACCAAAAATCAGCCTGTTGTCACAAAACAGATGGGAACATGTTTTGTTCAGCCTAATCGATTCGGCATCGCCCTGCTTGCATCCTATGCTGCTAAATGAAAAACCCAGATAAAATAAAACGCTCTACAGTCCCTTTAGACGTGTTCCTGTGCTGTGTTACTCTGAATAACTGTCTGGCCCTCCTGTGGAAGACACACCGGCTCTAAGTGTGACTCATGGAAACTCTCCTCCCTCCCACAGCCACTTGTGCTCTCCGTCTCCCACATGTTTGATTGCTGTTTTCCTTCGCTATGCAAATTAGGTGTGCATGGCTCTGACCACAGTGTTGCTTTTGAAGTGTTTCACGTACTTTATGCAAATACAAAGTGCACACATATCTGGAGTTGGAGTCACTTTCTCTGTCTCCATGCTCTCAGTCTGTCACCAGTCTGTCTCTGTTGTTCAAACTGTTTTCTGTGTTACAAAGTTCATCTGCGGTGTTGAAAGTGCCTCATCTCCCCCATCATCACAACACACTAATCTGTCCTCCATCTCTGCCTTCCTGTCTTCAAAAACACATCTTCTTTCGCTCTGCCATCACTCTGTCCCTCCTCCCATCCATAACCCAACATCCCCCCTTCTCCCTGTGGCACAAAACTGATTGAGGATGACTGGTTCTTTCCTGGCTGCTCCGATCCAGCACTGGCCACTCGGCAGCAGGAGTTGGAGGAGGAGCTGTCTCAAGCTCGGGGGCTCGGCCAGCACAGGGCCAAGAAGCTGGCAGCTCCGTCCCAGAGAAGCCTGCAGGTAGGTGGACGGGCTGACATCAGCAGCACACTTTTAGGAATGTGGTGCATGCTTATACCTGCAGAAATGTTTCAAAAAATATACTATATTTCATTATTTTGCTGATTACTGATAACTGCCCTTTCCTGCAGTAAATAATGTTAGAATCATGTAACAAACGGAAATTAAATCAAAACATTAAACATACAATAATAATAATAGATTATTTCTGCTTTCTTTCTTTATTTCTGGAACATTTAGGAAGCTGGTACAGCCAAAAGTAATCTAATGCACCAGTTTATTTGGTTGAGATAATAATTTCTGCACTGTCACAGAAGTAATTGCATGATATTTTATTGTTATATTTCTGTAACAGCTTTTTCTCCCTGAAATGCAGGTTTTGACTGAACAACTGTTGATCCTCCTGGTCAAAATTGACCTGATTGTGTTTGATCTTTTATAAAACATAAAGTTTAAATTATCACCCAGTTCTGTGTTACACTGTCGCCAACATAATCCCAATTCATTACCACAGTTTTTACACTTTTTTTAAAGTTATTTTATGGTTATTAGATGAATGTTATAAAAACATTTGAGTCAGATTCGACCCGAGGAGCGCAGAGAGGTTAAAGTGAATTGTGATCTTTTAGAAAAGAAAAAAGTCACAATCATTAAAACAAAACTAAAGGAACTGTTTTTATTCATCTTTTCAGAAATGTGCTTGTTTCAGTTTTCCCACAAAATGTGTCCGTATTGACTTCTCTTTAACATGAATTAATAACTATCTTCACTGGCTCTCTCGCTAACTTATTTAAAGAGATGAAGACGGATTGATTCTATAGAAATTTGCCGTATGGTTTTATTCTCTGCAGGAGGGAGCGAACAACAATCCTCCCTCCTGCACGTCTGTGAGTCGATTAGAGGCCGAGCTCATAAATTCCCTGTGCACAGCTCTTCGATTCATGAAGATTTTACCCAGTTTAAAGAGGGAAAAAATAGACAATCAATATGTTGACATTGTGGTGGGTCCACCACAGATAAATCAGTGTGTGGGAAACACTGTATTTGCTTTGTTTTTGAGTGGAGAAGATCAATACCATCATGTTTGTGCATTAAGCTCTGAGCTGCATCAGACGGAGGTCAGAAAAACAGAAAAGTAAAAATCTTCTAATATTGAAATGAAACTCTCCTCTTTAGATATTTGTTTGTTGTCCTGGTGTCTCCACCAGTTGAGCTAAACTAGCTAATAAATAGATAAATCCTTATTATACTATTAGAGTTTATAAACAGCTGGTTTCAGAAACAACCTTTTTTAAAAAGCTGCATGAATCGATGTGAATAAAGTTGATTTTCCTGCAGGAGGACTTTGAGTTCGACGGGCAGACGTCGTTCCAGGACCCTCGCAGCGCCTCTGAGAGCACGACCCCGATGGAGGGGGAGAACATGGGAGGTTGGTGGCCCGAGTACAGTACTCCTGACACAGGTGTGAGACCGCTAGACAGTTTACCCCGGCATGCACACGTTCATCCGCTCATTACTTTGGGAGTTTATCTTTGGGTTTGTTGTTTTCACTCCAAACTTATTCCATCCAGTGGTGGTTTTTTTGTCATGTTTTCATCTAACCTGCCAACATTTGAGTCTAAAACCTGGGTTATGGTGTTTTTTTATTAAAATAACTCTGGGACAGTTGATGACAATAATCCACATCCATTGGTTTGCATTTCATCAGTTTACAGTATTTTCTTTGGACACGTGCATGCTGGTTGAGCTGGCTAGTGTTTGTGGGGATAAGTCCACTGAATGCACTGAATCCTTGTGAGATCGTATAAATGTAGGTGGCGAAATGCTCCACGTCGTGGTAAGTTTTATTTTTTATTGTTTGTTGCATGTTCTGCTCTTTTTTCCTCATTTCCTCTCATCCCTGCTGGTTTTCCTTCAACCAAAAAATACATCACCAGTTTTCAAAATAAGGTTATAATTTGGGAGTTGTTTGATGGATGTACTTTTTGGTTAATTGTGACTAAAATCTTGAGCCCTGAAATTGCATTTCACATCTCGTCTTTTAATCAATGAATAATCAATGAGAGATGTAGTTTCTTAACAGATCCTGTAATTATTACTTCCCACTGATTCATCTTTCCTGCAGATTTTTACCTACTTTTCCCCCCAGTTTTACCAAAACAGTAGAGCTGTCATGTTTCTAAAAAGTCTTATCATGTGGGTTTGTTTATACAAATGCAACCTGCACGACTTAATCACAAACCAGAATCAAACGTGATTGGGATCTGCTTCAAAATGTACTGGGTTCTTCCTCAGCTCATGCTGTATATTTTCACCAAGTTTCATAAAAATCAGGCATGAATTTTTTCTGTAATCCTGCTGACAGGAAACAGTAAAATACAACCTTGTTAGTGGAGGTTAAAGTGTTGTTAATTGTGTTTAAATTTGATCTCTGCCTTAAAAACTGCAGAATAAATAAATGAATTAAAACCGTGTTTCTCTGCTGAGTTCGCCCCGTTAGAGAATAACAACCTTTATCTGTTGTTTAATTTGTTCCCGTCACATTTCTGATACCTGCTCTCTCTGCTGATGGCTGCAGATGGTTTGCGGTCCGTCGTGGAGGAGCTGGAGCTGGAAAGAAACCAGCTGCAGGAGCAGATCCTGAGCCTGGAGGAGCGCTGTCAGGACCTGGAGGACCGACTGCAGCTGCAGGCGCGCATCGAGGCGTTACAGGTAACCTGGAAACCAGGATTCATGCCTCACAGTGTGAAATGTATCCTTAACTTACTGATGAGTAACAGAGGAAGCGATGAGTGAATTGCATGTTTCCCCCCCGAGGACTGGGACTTTGTAACGAACCCTTCTAACACAGGTGACGTTTGATGTAGATGAAGATGAGCAGCCAGTTTGGGTCTCTCAGGTGTGTTGGGTCTCTCGTGTGTGTGCGCTGGAGAGCACCTCTGGCGGTGACGGCTAATGGTGTGGTGTGCTTGTTTAACATCTGACACGTGCTGTTTTAAGTGTCATGTCCTGTCGCAGACTCACTGGGTGTTCACTGTAAAACTAAAATAAAACTGAATAAATATCTAACAGCGAGTGTTCTCCAGCGGGTCTGCTGTCCTCCTCGTCTGTGTGCAGTGACGATGTCTTTATTTAATCTTTGCATATTGATTTTTCTCTCTCTGCCGCCACAGAACGAGTCGGAGAAGCTGCAGAGTCAGCTCGCCGGCGTCCGGAGTCAGCAGAGCAGAGACGCAGAGAAGCATCAGCTGCTGGTTAGCAGCCTGAACGAGCAGCTCAAAGGGTAAACGGATCGCTCACTGACAGACAGAGCAGGAGCTGCTCCTCAGCCTGTGATATCATATATATGTGTAGAAAGAATAAAAAGTTAAAGATCATGAATAGAGGTATTAAAAAGATGAGAGATAATGGTGAGACTTTGTGGTCACTAAGTGCCAAGAAACACTTGAAAACAGAAAAGTCTTTAAAGTCTGAGTATTGCAAAAATATATATGTGATCTGAGTTTCCACACCACAAAAAATGCATTATTATTAAACTTGCAGCCAAATTTAAATCGGAACAAAAATCGCTTAAATGAAACACTGAAACCTGAGATTTGATTAGACTCTCTGTCTCCATTAACGTTTTATTTTTACGCTTATAAAACGCTCCAGAATTTGTGAATATGTAGGATGTTACTGCAGACATCGTAATCTTGTTATTAGTAAATGTAACGACCTTATATGGTGTTGGGGGCGGAGTTTTGATCAGGAAGCTCCAGTGATTTTAGACACGCCCCAAAAAATCCTCAACACAGAAGTGGAGAAAAACTGTTTAATGGTCCAGAATTCAGTCAGATTTCAGTCAGATTTAAAGCCTTTTTACAGGTTTTTAGCTGTTTTGTGTCTTGAAAAATATGTTTTCATACAAATCTTTTGATTTTACTTTACCCAGACTCTGTCTTCTTCAGGGCATTTTTAAAACAAGTGACAAGCTCACAGATACATCAAGGCATGAGTGAGACAGATAAAAAAGTGTGTGTGCATGTAATTAGGTCTGAAGATTTGCAGGTTCATCATATATAATAAATTAAATCACAAATGCATGCATAGAAAAATGATTTCACAGAGAGAAGTACTTCTAGTGTTTAATATTTTTATTAACATTTCGACAGAAGTGGATAAAAAACAGCAACAACAACAATTTTTCAAGAAAAGAAAAAAAAATGATGTATAGATAAGACAAAAAAAAACTCCACCCCATACAAAAACAGTTTAAGAGAAGTCCTTGTGTGTGTTAACAGAGTTTGCTTGTGATTGACCTTCAGGCTGAGTAACACCCAGGAGTGCCTGGAGAGTTCGCTGATGGAGAAGGAGAACACGCTGGCCAAGACGTCGGAGAAGCTGGAGCTCATCAGCAGCCTGCGAGAGTCTCTGAGCGAGAAGGAGCTTCAGTGCAGAGATGCGTCGGACAAACTGCTTCAGGCCGAGCACGCTGTACGAGTCTCCTTCTGTCTGTGAGTTTATGTTTCTCACACTTTAATATTCGGCCATTTCATTGTTTGTTTGTTTTCTTCTTCTTCTTCTGCAGCTTGAAAATGTGTCCAAGAAATGCAGCAGCTCAGAGAAACAGCGATCGGAGCTGAAGGCCGAGGTCGTCGAGCTCACGCAGAAGCTGAGCGCGCTCAAGGAGAAGGTGCGACTTCATGGATTCATCTTTATTCATTAATTTATACCTTTATTCCTGTGCCTCACTTTAAAAATGCACTATTGTCATTAGAAAACAAAAACGTCTGTGTCAAAAACTGCCGTAAAATATGAAAAATTTCCACTTTCAATTAGTTAATTTTTCAAACGGTATCAGTAAGAATTTTTTCACAGACTGCAATATGTCACTGGTTAAAAACAGCGTAGATGTGGATGCTTTTCTTTTTTTTTTGTGCATCACATAAAGAAAACTCCCCAAACTTCCTAAAACTGCTATAAAAATGACATATTTTCATATTATTTTACAGTTTAACCACCATCATTCCTCATTATAACAACCAAATATTGATTAATTCCCAGAATATTAAACATTTTAATGCCAGTTTGCTCACATAACAAACTATTTTTATGAAAAAAAATCCACTAAACTAACTTATTTTGGGATATGGAAATGATTAGCAGCAATCTAGATTTTGCTGCATGTAAAAAAAAAAAAAAACACTACAAAATGTATCCTAAATGCATTAACACGACCAAACAAAAATGTCCCTCATGAGGCAAAATGCTGTAATACGCTTTGCGATGAACTTAAACTGCTTTGAACTCGTGTAAAGTCCTCCTGCCTCACTTTGTCTTTCTTTTTTTCTCGTTTTTTAGACACAAAAGCAGGAGGTCGCCATCGAAACTTTACAAACCGAGCTCGATCAGACTAACGAGGAGCTGGACAAACTAAACTCCGCCCACCTGGAGGAGCGAGCGCAGCTCATCCACGACCTCCAAAGCTGCGAGCGGGAAATCGACCGGCTGAAAGACTTCCTGTCGGAGAAGGACGAGGAGATTTCTTCGCTCTCTGGACACATGGCGGAGTACGCGGAGCAGATCACGGCGCTGAAGCAGGAGATGAAGCTGAAAGAAGAGAGCCTTGTTCGAGTGGAAAGTGCTCTGAGTAAAGCGGAGCGGGAGGCCACGATCATCAGAGAGTCGCAGACTTCAGATCAACAAGCCCTCGATAACAAGATCACAGAGCTGGTGGAGAAAGTGAAAGATGCTGAGGTGGAGCTGCTGAAAACCAAAGAGGAGAGAGAAGTAAAAGTTTCTGAGGTGGAGCTTCTGATAAAGCAGACGGAGGAGGACAAGAAAACCATCCAGGAGCTCAGGGGGGAGATCCAGAAGCAGGCTGCCAGCCATTGTCATCACCTCTCTGAATGTGAAACACACATCAGTTCACTGAAGGAGCAGCTGACTTCCTCCTCCCAAAGGCTGCAGGAATCAGAAGGACTCCTCCTGCAGCTCGGAGACAGAAACAGCAGCAACGAGCAGCTGCAGCAGCAGCTGCAGGAGAAGGAGCAGACGCATGAAAAGGAGCTGAAATCCTTCAAGGAGGAGCAGAACAAACTCCTGTCTCAGGTGGAGAAATACAACAATGAAGTGCAGACGCTGTCCAAACAATTAGAGCAGCAAGTACAGAGTGAGGAGCACATCAAGAAGGAGGTGCAGGAGAAACTGGAAACCATCGAGTCACTGGAAAACCAACTGAAGACGAGTGATAAACAGGCCGAGGACGAGAGGCAGAAGTTCAACACCGAGCTGCAAAAACGGGATTCAGACAAAGAGAAACTGAGCAAAGAACTTCAAAGCAAATCTGAAAATCTCTCCAAATTAAAGAACTTGTTAAAAAACACAAAGACGGAGAAAAAGCAGCTTCAAGACAAACATAAGGAGCTGACGGAGGAGCTGGAGCTTCAGAGGAAGAAAGTTAATGAGCTCAGTGAAAAGGTTTCATCTGCTCTGGAGCTCAACCGCAGCCTGGAGGATGAAGTGGGACGCCTCACGCAGGAGAGAGAGCGGCTGGAACAGGAAGTTACTGAGAGCGGGAAAACTATTTCAGAAGTTACTCTGGAAAAGGATTCCTTACGAGCCAAAGTGTCCGTGTTGGAGACGCAGCACTCTCAGGATACCACCGTGATCGAATGGCTGCATAAAGAGAAAGAGGATCTGACTCTTCGAGCGGACGAGTTGAACAGAGTTCTGGAGCAAAGCACAAACTCAAACTCTGAGATCCTGCTGGCGAAAACCAATGAATGCAGTAACCTCAGCCAGTCCCTGAGGCAGCGGGAGGAGCAGCTGACGCAGCTGCAGGAGCGGCTGCAGAGCCTGAACTCTGACGTGGACCAGCTCCGCCGTGAGAAAGAGCAGACGGTAAAAGATCACCGAGAACAGATAGAGGCCCAACAAAACCAGCAAACACAACTTCAGGAAACTCTGTGTCTGCTCCAGGAACAGGAGGGCAGTCTGAAGTCTGGGTTGATGCATATGGATACGAGCTTAAAGGAGAAGCAGGAGGAGTGCAGCAGTCTGCAGAATGAAATCACACTCCAGAAAGATTTTGTGTCCAAGCTGCAAACAGAAGCCGAGTCGGTTAATGAGGAGCGCTCACAGCTCCGGCAGCAGATTGAGGAGCGAGAGGAAATGTTGAAGAATGTGACGCAACAGTGTCAAAAACACAAAGACGAACTGAATGACACAAACAACACCGTGAAGTCTCTCAGTGAGCAAATCCGTGTCATGGAAGAAAATGCCAGACAGCTGGAGTCCGAGGCGGAGCTGAGGCAAACCGAGCTGGCTCGCTTCAACAGCAGCATGCAGACGGTGACCGAGGAGAACAAGCAGCTCCGAGCTGCCTGCGAGTCCAGAGAAAAGGAGCTCGCTCAGCAAACACAAACCCTGTCCGACCTGGACGCACGGCTCAAAGAAACTCTTGAGCAGAACTCCAGTTTTAGCGTGAAGATTCGCAGCCTGACAGAAGATAATCAGAAACTACAAGAGGAGCTAACACACAACATCAAGTCCGTTTCTGAGCTAACCACCCAGAGGAATCTTCTCCAGGAGCAAAAGTCTGCGTTTGAAATTCAAACCTCAGAGAACAGGAAAATAATAGACGACCTGCTGAAGGAGAAGGAGACGCTTGCTGCTGCAGAGGAGGAATTAAAAAAGATCCTCCAGGAGAGCGAACAGTCAAACTCCACAAGTTTGCTTGAGAAAACAAGTGAATGTGCTCAGCTGTCAAAGACGTTAAGAGAGAGAGAGGAACAAGTTCAAAGTCTAGAGGAGCAACTTCGCCAACAAAGTTCCCAGTTAGACGCTCAGCAGAACCAGCTGCTGCAGCTTCAGGACACTGTGTCGATGCTCCAGGAGCAGAGCTCCGTCCTGAAGTCGGCGCTCCTGGAGAAAGACACGGCGCTCCAGCAGAAAGCAGAGGAGTGCAGCGTCCTTCAGAGCGAAGTCCTGCAGCAGAGAGATCTCATATCACAGCTGCAGGGCGACGCAGAGTCAGCCGGGCGAGAGTGTTTGGAGGCAAAGCAGCACATAGAGCAGAAAGAACAGACTTTAAAAGATGTAAAGAATGAGCTTCAGAGCCACAAAGACGAGCTGAAGATAAGAAACGAGTCGGTCGTCGCACTCAGCAGCCAGCTCGGCGCCATGAACGAGAGCGCTGCAGAGATGGAGGCTGAAACCACCAACCTGAAGGCCGACGTGCAGAAACTCACTGCAGAAAACTCTCAGCTGACGCAGAACGAGGAGCAGAGGAAAGCCGAGATCATTGATCTCAACGATAACCTTCAAGCACTGAATGAACAGAATGCAAGATTAAAATCTGAGCTCCAGAAAACGGTGACGGAGCTGTCGAGAACACACGAGGAGGTCACGCATCTGAAAACAGCAGACTCTGAGAAGGAGAGGCTCAGTCTGATCATGCAAGGAAAAGATGATTCGTTAAAGCAGCAGGAGGATCAGATCCAGCAGCTCAGCAGCAGGATCGCTGAGCAGGAGGAGCAGCTGAGACGCGGAGCTGATGACAATCAGAGTCTAAGTGCAAAAGTTTCCGAGCTTGAAGATTGTGTCTGTAAACTCAGAGGACAGGTGGACAGTCTGTCTTCAGAGTCCTCAGAGCTGAAAAACACTCTGGAGAAAAAGGAGCAGTCGAGTCTCGAATATCAGAGTCATTCTTCAGCTGCTGTTGGAAACCTTAACTCAAAACTACAAGCTAAAGAAGCAGAGTGTGAGAGCTTTAAAGAACAGATCTCACACCTGGAAGAATCCGTCACAAAGCTGAACAGCAGCCTCCAAGTCCACACGTCTGCAGCAGAGGATCTGAAAAGATCTGTGGAGGAGAAAGAATCGGCTCTGTTGGACCAATCAAAGTGTCTTCAGGACATTCAGAGAAGAGCAGACGAGGCTTCGCTCTTCAAAAGTCAGTTCGTGGACAGCACAGAGTTGGTGTCGCAGCTGCAGAGTCAGATCCAGCTGCTGTCGTCTGAGTGTGAAACCCTCAGAAAGTCAGCAGAGGAAACACAAAGTGCCTTTAACAACCTGCAGGAGAAATACGCTGCAAACTTGGAGGAGCTGCAAGACGTCAGACAGCAGCTTTCCCAGAGGGCTGACGAGGTGTCCAACCTTCACAGGTCACTGGATGACACCAGTAACGAACATCACACAGCAAAGACCACGATCGAAGCACTGAGAAAGGACTTATCGGCAATCCACCGCAAACTGGAGACGACCGAACACCTGAACTCCAGCCTGTCAAAGGAAAAGGACGAAGCTTTTGCTTCTCATCAGGCGAGCGTGTCGCTGCTGACCGTGGAAATAGAAAGACTCAAATCACAGCATCTTCAAGTGGTGGCACAAATGAACGCGCTGACAGAAAACCTGGAGCAGAGAGAAATGGCTCTCCATGCAATCAACAGCCAGTACACATCCCAGGCCAAGCACACGTCCCAGCTGGTGTCAGAAATACAGAAACTAGAGCAGCAAAACAAGAAGCTGAGTGAGGAGATTAGCTTGTCAAAGGACGAGCACCAGAAGCTTCTCACAGCTGTCCGTAAGGAAAACACACAGCTGAAAGAGGAAGGTAGAAAACATGCAGCAGAGCGGGAAGAGCTGGAGAGGACACAGCATCAAATGTGGGCGTCGCAGGGGGA
Organism: Serranus cabrilla; assembly: GCA_903364295.1. Lineage (NCBI taxonomy): Eukaryota > Metazoa > Chordata > Actinopteri > Perciformes > Serranidae > Serranus > Serranus cabrilla. The sequence goes on along the minus strand of CAFUXE010000013.1, from coordinate 223,311 downwards.
GCTGCAGGTTCAAATGGAGCAGCAGTCCAGCAGCATGAACCAAGTAATGGAGGAAAAGGAGAGTCTTCGAGCAAAGGTTAGTGCCAAAGATGAAGAGGTGTCTCAGTTAAAAGAAAACATTCAGAAGGTAGAACAAATTCTGCAGGACTCTGAGAAAGAGTGGCTGTTAGTTCTGGATAGAGAGAAACAGGATAAGAACCTGCTTGCAGAGCAGTTGAAAAGTGTTGAGAATGAAATGAAATCTAAAGATGTTAAGGTTAATGCTTTGAAAGGAGACTTGGACAGTTTGCAGGAGAAACTAGCAGAAGCTTCCTCTGCAATCAGGCAGGGATCCGATCAGCTCAGCGCTAAAGAGTCCGAGGCGTCAGCGTCCAGGACTCAGCTGGAGAAGGTCTTAGCATCCGTCCGGGAAAAGGATCATGAGAACAATAAACTGCAACAAGCTCTAAAAGCTGCAGAACACGAGTTACAGAAACTTGCAACTGCATCCGAGAAATCAGCTGCTTTAAAGAGAGAACGAGCTTCTTTACAGGATATGATGAACAAGTTGCAAGAAAGTCATCAGTCTGAGGTAGAGGCTTTGAAAAATGAGCTAGAAAAAGCACAAAATACACTGAATGAAGGAGAGAGGAGTCAGGACGAGAAGAGTCAGCAGATCAGTGCTCTGCAGGAGATGGTGGAGCATCTACAGACTCAGCTCATTGCTGAGTTAGAGAAAGTGAAAGAAGCTACCGTCAGAAACACTTGTTTTCAGAGTGAATCACAAGCACAGGAGGAACAAATCAGCTGTCTGAGCATTCAGATCAGTCAGCAGAAGGAGCTGCTTGCTGGACTCAGTCAGCAGCTGAGAGATAAAGATGCATCCATCGCTCAGGTCATAGAGTCCGCCTCCAACGAGAGAATGAAGGTTAGTGAGGAGAAAACATCTCTGACAGCACAGTTAGAAAGCATGGAGCAAGAGCACAAAAGCGCCATGAAGAGGCTGGAGGAGGTCTCTCAGCAGTTAGAGGAAAATATTTCACGCTCTCAAAGTGAAAATGAGACCAAGAATTCAGAGAAACTCGAGCTGATTCACAAAAATGACAATCTAAAGAGGGAACTGGCCAAAGTATCTAAAGAAAAAGACGCAATGAAGAAGAAGCTTCAAGCTGCTCTCGTTGTCAGAAAGGACCTGATGAAAAAACTGGAGCAATATGAGAACGAGAAAGAAGAAAGCGTGAAGGATAAAACTGAGGCTTCACTGTTGCAAGATGAATTACAGGAAGTAACAAATCGAGCTCAGGATGCTGCAAAAGTGTACGAAGAAAACGTTTCTCTTCTTGAAAGGAAAATTCTGGAGAAAGAAACCGAGATTGTTGAACTGAAAACAGAAAGTGAAAGACTTGTGGAACAATTACAGTCAGAAAAAGAAACATTACAATCCACATTCACTGAGAAAGAAGTGTGTTTGTCAGAAACTTTGCAAACACTGACAGAGAAAAGCTCCCTGCTGGAGCAGCTGCAGTCCAGTGCTGCTGAGAGAGAAGCAGCTCATGAGCAGAAAGTACAAGAGCTTCAAACTGAAATCAACACTTATAAAGACGAGTTACAGGACAAATCTTCCTCCACTGCCGTTGATTTAGAGAACGAGCTCGCTCAGATGAAGCTGGAGAAGGCGAAGCTTCAGAAAAAGGCGCAGGCTGCCCTGCTGGCACGCAAAGAGACGCTGAAACAAGCTCAGGAGAGTGAAAAGAAGTTAACGCTAGAGCTAGCTGAGCTAAAAGACGACTACAAGGCTCTCCTGGAGCAGCGCTGTCAGCAGACCAATGAGCTCAACGCCGTCCAGTTAGACTTCGACGAGAAGGTTAAAGAGCTGGAGGACCTCCGTAAAAACTCTCTGTCTGACCGAGATGAACTGGACACTTTGAGACAGCTCGTCGAGGAGAGGGACAAAACTCTGCAGGACCTGAAGATGTCTCTGGCGGAGAAGGAGAGCCAGTGTCATTCTCTGTCAAACCTGCAAACAGAGCTGGAAAATGTTAAATCCAAGTTTGAGAGCTTGTCTCTGGAGATGGCGAGTAAAGACGAAGCTCTGGTGGTTATCGAGCAAACCGCTGAAGCTCTGAAGTCCAAACTTCACATCGCAGAGAATGACCTGGAGAAAGCTCACGCACAAGTTAAAGAGAAAACTGAAGAATATCAGGAAGCAGTCAAAGCTGCTGAGCTAAAGACGGAGAAGGAGAAACAAGCTTTGTTAAATGAAAAGGAAGTTTTGGAAAATGAGCTGAGAGTCTCTGAGTCTGCACTGCACGCAAACGAAGAAAAATCTCAAGTTTTATTAGAAGAGAACAAGCATCTTTTGGAGAAAAGTAACCAGATGAAAGTGGAACTCGAGACGGCTCTTGCTTTAGTTTCACAGAAATCCTCAGAAGTTTCAAACATCCAGAAATTATTATCAGAAACACAACAGCAGCTCAGTGACAACAAACATGTTCTGACTGAGGAGCTTGAAAAGGCGCAGCTGCAGCTCGCGGAGAAACAAAGATGTTCAGATTTGTTGGAGGAAGAAAAAGAAAATGCTCTGAGATTAATCGATGAGCTCAGAGATGAAACAACCACGCTGAATAATCAACTGAAGGAGAAAGAAAACGACAGTGAAATGTGCATCAAACAGGAAGATTCAAACAAAGAATCTGTCTGTCTGTCTTGCAAATCTGCTGAAGTGAAACTGATGGAGAGAGACGATGCTTTGTCACTCTCTCAGGCGCAAGTTTCAGAAAAAGAAGAACTAATTGCTGCACTCGAACTGCAATTACAGCAGCAGAATAAAATCCACGAAACTGCGATGGAGAAGATGAAAACAGAGGCTGTTGAGCTTCAGAGATCTCAGGACGACGGCACCAAAATGAATAATCAGGACAGCCAAAATAAAGTTACTCTTCTAACCAGGAAACTTCAAGCGGCTTTAGTTTCGAGGAAAGAGCTCTTGAAGGAAAATGCAACACTCAAAGAAGAAGTAGAGAAACTCTCAGCTGAACACGAAGCTAAAGAAGCCGAGTACTTCACTCTGGAGTCATCTGTGCTGAAGTTGAAACAACAAAATCTGGACTTGGAGAGTTCTGTGTCGTCTCTGAACAAGGAGAAAGACAAACTGAGCTCTGAGGCCGATGGCGTCTTCAGTGATAACCGCAGTCTTTCAGCAGCCTGTGACAGCCTGAAACTAACCATCGAAAACATCACCCAGCAGAAACAAGCCTTCTCCTGCCAGCTCGAGTCTCTCAAAGACTCTCAGACAGATGAGCTGTCCAAGTGGAAGTCCGAGCACGCCGAGCTGAAACAAGAGTACGAGTCTCTCTTACAAGCTTATGAAAACGTCAGCAGTGAAATGGATAAGATGAGACAGCTTCTGGAGGGCGCCAAGAGAGAGCGGCAGGAAGCCCTGAGAAAAGTCCACAAACATGAGACTGAAATGGAAATACTGGACAAGCAGGCGAAAGAAATGGAGGAAGAAAATGCAAGAATTAAAGAGAGGATGCGCAAATTCTCCAAAGAGAAACAGAAGAAGACTGAGGAGCTGGAAGAAGAGAATGAGAAAATGAAAAAAGAGCGGACTGAGCTCGAGGAAAAGCACAAGCTGTCGATGTGCGAGCTGACTGATAAAGAGCAACAATTGGAGGCGGAGATTTGCAGACTTAGAGAGTCATCACAGGACCTCACACAGAAGCTCAGCGAACTGGAGGCTGAAAATAGCCGACTGGCAGGAAAGCTTGAAGAAGCCAGCAGTTCATTGGAAGAGAAACACTTGGAATCAAACACGTACACAAACAACATGCAGCTCAAACTGGATGAGGCACTCAGCCTGAATAACTCGCTCACCGTCCAGATCGAGACGCAGAAAACAGAACTCAGTGCTCAGATGGAAATCAACAATGTGTTACAAAAGGAAAAGCTAAATCTTTCTGAAAGAATCGAGAAGATCCAGAGTGATCACGAGCTGCAGCTGGGACAGAAAGACGGCGACCTCAAGGAGCTCAGAGACGTTATTAACAGACACAGCCGGGAGGCCGTCAGCCTCAACGAGAAGGTGAAGATCCTGGAGGACGATAAGTCTCTGCTGCAGGAGGAGCTGGAGAACGTCCAAGAGATTTCAGACAAAGTGAAAAATGAAAATGAATATTTGGAAACGGTGATCCTCAAAAACTCTGAAAGGATCGATGAGCTGACCGTGTCGATCTCTGCGCTGCAAAACAAAAACGTGCAGCTGTCCTCGCAGTTGGCGGCGAGCAAAGAGATGAGCAGTCAGGTCCGTCAAGAGAAGGAGGAGGAGCAGCTCAAGTTGGTCCGAGAGTTTGAGGAGAAGCTCAAGACGTTTCAGAGAGGCAGCGAGGGCTCCAAGAACGTGAAGAAAGAGCTGCAAGAGCTGCTCAGAGAGAAGCACCAGGAGATAAACCAGCTGCAGCAAAACTGCATCAAATACCAGGAGCTGATTCTGGATTTAGAGAGCTCTCTGAAGACCTCACGCTCGGCCTGCGAACACCTGGAGAAAGAACTGAAGAAAAGCTCGGAGAAAATGTTCGTTTTAGAGGAGACAAGTAAACAAGTTGAAGCTGAGCTGAACACACACAAGAATCTTCTCCAACAGGCCACAGAAAAGATCCAGAGTGTTGAGTCTGAGAGGGACCAGCTGGCTCTGGACATGTCCGAGGAAAATAAGAAGTCTGACGATCAGGTCGCAGAGCAATCGCAAAATACAGATGAGAAACAATTCAATTCTTATATGGAGAATCAGTTCATGCTACAGCAGCAGATCGAGGACCTGAAGGACCTGAAAGACAAAGAAAGTGTAAAAGTGAACGAGCTGAGGCAGCAGCTCGACTCTCAGGATCTGCAGATAAAAACTCTGAAACGATCAGCGGACACTAACGATGCTAAGCTGTCTGCATTATCCGCCTCTCCTCACGGCGCAGACGCTTCCAGACTCTGGAATGATTCGTTCCAGAAGACGTTGCACGAGAAGGACAGTCAGCTCCTGGAACAGGGTTTCATGATCAAACGGTTCCTGGAGGACATGAGGGTGAAAGATAAAGAGGTGAACGAGCTCCGGGTGACCAAGTCCAGACTGGAGCGGACTCTGAACGAATACTCCGTGGCTGCGGCGGCGCAGCAGAGACAGCTGTTCGTCATGAGCGCCAGCAACGCCGAGCTCAGTGAGACGCTGGAGCTGATGAGCGTGGACGTAAAGGAACTCGGCGCTCACGCTGAAAGATTAGAACAAGATAAAAACGCACTGAATCATCAGCTTGCTGACAAAGAAGATGTCATTTCCCAAATGCAGCTAAATCTCAAACAAGTGGAGAAGATGAATGCAGACGCAGAAGCTCAGCTGCTTCTCTTACAGTCTCAAAGTGACAAAGTTCAGGCTGACTTTGAGAAGCAGGAGGGAATCAGTCTGCAACTGAAAACACTCCTGCAGAGCAAAGACGCTGAGATCTCCTCCCTGCTGTCCTGTAAAGAAGGACAGATGTCCGGATACCTCGAACAGCTCCAGGCTAACTATCGCTCCCAGGTGGCGGTGTACGAGGACAGGTTAACTTCTGTCCGCTACCAGAGAGAAAAGGCCGACAAAGAGCTGAGGAGTCTGGAAGCCAAGGTGAAAAGTCTGCAGATTCAAGTGAACAGGTCCATCCAGGAGAAGGAGCAGATGGCTGCTAAAGTGGAGTCGTTCAAGAACTCGATGGTGTCTCTGCAGAGCGAGCGGGAGCGGCTGGCGTCAGAGTACAGGATACTACAAGCAAAGAGCCAGTTGGGTCTGAAGGGTAAAGAAGGCTCTGCTGACGGGGAAGGTGGCGCCACCAAAGGCCTCAAACATGAAATCAGGAAGCTGCTGCATCAAATGGACGATCTGAACTCGGAGAACGCGATGCTCAGGGCGCAGCTGGTCCGCTACAGAGAGGACCTGAACCAGGTTTTATTCCTGAAGGACAACCAGCTGAAGGTGCTGCTGAAGAAGCAGCAGGATGTCATCAAAAACCTGGAAAGCCAAAAGGCTGCAGCTGAAAAGCAGCACAGAGAGTCTCAGCTGGATCTTCAGAGGGAGGAAGAGGCGAGCGGTGCTTTAAAAGCAGAGGTTTCTCAACTGAACGCTCAGGTTTCCAGCCTGGAGGCTGATGTGTTAACGCTGAGAAAGGAAAAAACTGCGACGAATGAAGGCAAAGTGATCACTGACCTGCAGGACGCCGTGGCAGCCAAAGCAGCCGAATGTAACGACCTCCAGCAAAAAATACATTCTCAGAAAATCCTGACGGATGAGCTCAAGGAAAAGCTGCAGCTGGTGGAAAAGGAGACGGACAAAAGCCTGGCTGACGCCGAGGACAAGTACAACAGCGAGCTGGACACCTTTGAGCGCGAGGTGCAGCTGATGAGGAACGAGCGTGAGACGGCGGATCAACGGGTGGCCGAGCTCGCCAGAGACCTGCTCGACATGGAGCAGCAGCTGTCAGACGCCAAGACGCAGAGCAAGGACACGAAGGCTCAGAACGAGTCCATGTGCAAAGCCATGGCCGCTCTGCAGAACGACCGAGACCAGCTCATCGAAGACTTCAAGATCCTGAGGAACCGATACGACGAAGAGCTCCGAGAGACTCAGGCGGCTCTGAACAAGGTGGAGCGCAGTCTGCAGGACGCCATGTCCGACCTGGCCATGTTCAACAAAGAGCGGGACATCCTTGTTCGAAAACTGACGGCTTTAGAGAGCAAAGACGCAGACTCCCAGCTGAGCAAGCTGCTCGACGAGCTGTCCAAGGATCTGACGGAGAAGGAAAGGGAGCTGAAGCAGGTCGTCCTGGAGAACAGCAGGTACAGCAGGCAGCTGTCGGCCTTCTCCAGGTCCATGGCCAGCCTGCAGAACGACCGGGACCGGCTGCTGGACGAGTTAGCCGGAGCCAAGAGAGTGTTTGAGTCCAGACAGGGGTCGAGCCCGGAGACGGCGCCCTCGCTGAGCGCGGAGACGTCTAAAGGGAGCGGCGTCGGTGCCCTGCAGAGCGAGAGAGGAGGGCCGGTAAGTCCAGTCATCAGCTGTGCTCAGTGGCTGCTGCTTGCACCTCCGCGCTGCTGTGTTCATGTTGTGGAAAGCATGCAGAGTCAACTTCAATTTCATTTATTCATCATCGCTTCCACTCGCATGGTGTTTTTTTGTTGGAATGCTCATGTTCTGGTGTCGGTGGAATTCAGTTTGATTACTAATGTTTTTAAAGAGGAGAAGCTTTATCTTTGTGACTGACGACTCTGATGTTGTTGCAGGAGGTGAAGCAGAAGATGGATCAGATACAGCAAACTCACTCAGTGCCACCTGAGACAGAAATCAGCTGCTACCAGGAAGAAACGGCTCATCTGAGGTAAAACACACGGAAGAGAAGTAAAGAAACTGTCTTTAAAGAGGAACTTTAAATGTGTGTAGATGTTGGCGCCCCCTGTGGACAAAAGCTGTAGTGTTTTCCAATTTATATATATGAATTTCTTTCTGAAGCAAGTGGGAAAAAAAGCATCAAATGAATGTTTAATACTGAAAACAACAGTTCTGTGCTTATTCCATCTTGTGAAGGGCTCATTGCATGAAGAAAATATTGTTTTAATAAAATATAATATCCTTAAAAAAACTCCAGCTCACTGTAGAGTTTGTGCAAAATTAAAATGCTTTTATTTGACGAGGCACCATGTTTAAAATGACCAACATGTTCAGGTGTTCATCAGTCTGAAGTAGCTTGCATATCTAAATTAAGTTGCAATAATAAGTAAGTTATTAGTTAAGAGTAGGAGGCTCATCAGTGCTGAGAAAGGAGGATGTGGAGCATCATCAGTGAGAGAGATTAAAGAGAGAAATAAATCCTTTATATCATATTTATAAAGTCTGTAACCTGGGCCACAGTTTCCTGTTCATTCCTATAAACATACATTTAAATGCCTTACAATGACAAAG
>CAFUXE010000013.1:182743-204211 GCA_903364295.1 Serranus cabrilla | reverse complement strand
TTTAACATGAAAAAATACAATCAATCTACAATAATTATGTTTATATTTAGAAATGAAACACATTTAAGTGTATTAAGTAGTTAAAATGAGCCAACAACAGTAAACACTGCTTACATTAATGCACCAGAACAAATAATATGATAATATATTTAGAATATATAAAACAATCTGCAGAACGAGTACTTTTACTTTTCATACTTTAGGTACATTTTGATACTTTTGTACTTCAGTAAGTTTTGAATGCAGAACTTTTACTTGTAGTGGAGTAATCTGAATACTTCTTCCACCACTGAAACAAACATACATTATTATGTGTGTGTGTGTGTGTGTGTGTGTAATGCTGATAAAAGAGTAAAAACATGGGGAGTGAAAAAGGTGGAACAACACTCGTTCCTCTCATCTTGCATTCCACATCTTAACTGTTTATTTCCGTCCAGAGAAACTCTGTTATCATCAGTTCAAAGCTTCTGGGTGGAGATCTTCTGCTAATTGCCGTATTTCTCCCTCAGATTAAGTCAGCGAGCTCTCGCTTATTTACTGCCCTGCAGGAATCCCTCCACAATAAAAGGCCGATGCGTTAAAAACACTCTTGTTCTCTCCTGCCTTTAAAGATAATGAATGTATTTTAAACATCTATGGAGCTTCTTCAGGAGGCACTAAAGTCCGTCCTGCTCCTGGTTCTGTTGTTTATTCATGTTGGAGAGCTGTACTGTAACTTTATTTATCCTTTTGTACTGCTGCTGCTCGTGCTCTGTGTCTCTAATTAGGAATAACTCTCTGCTCTGAAAGGTTATTGCTATAGAAATAAATCTTCACTTACAGAACAGATATAGCTTCTTTCTTTCTGCTCTTGAAAGGTCGCGACCTTTCCGTCTGCTGTCTGTCTGTGTTAGCAGAGCGGAGAGCTGCACGGACACGACAGTGCTGTGTTTTATTGTGTCGTTTCAGACTGCAGACACAATCTGAATGTTGTCTCAGAGAAATGGGGAGTAAACAGCATTCAGACGAGCCGCTCAGAGCCGAGGGACGCGTTGTTTGGCAGCAGTGACTCGGCTTATACAAAAAAACATGTATTTTATTATCTGTTATTAAATGTGTGTCGAGCTTTTCAGAGCAGTTGTGTTCTCCCTAACAGACTCTTCTTCTCTGCTTTCTGTCTTTAACCAGATGTTGAACTCCTGCAGAGATGGTGACGGTGATGCGTTTAAATGTTCAAACAAACGTAGGACTTTCACCAGCAGAACAGAGTTCACGTCCCGTGTGAAAACAAAAATAAACAACTTTTTACGTAACCTTTGTTTTTTAACTCAAGTCCGATTTATCCCTGAACAAACACACTTCAAACACGCATGTCTCTTAATCTGAAAAATACTATCCAAACAAGGTCTGAGGACTCTTATTTTGAAAATGATACAGTAGCACTAAATGGTCCAACACCCTACAAACACACTCTGAGGACTCTTATTTTGAAAATAATATACTACAAACACACTCTGAGGGCTCTTATTCTGAAAGTCCACCCAAACACTGTGTGAGGACTCTTATTTTGAAGTCATTCTTGTATTTAGCAGATAGATGAAATCAAAAAGAGCTAAAAAGGTGAATTAACATAAACAACATTTGCAACAGAGTTCACGTCCTGTGTGAAAACGAAAATAAACAACTTTTAACGTAAATTCTGTTTTTTAATTCAAGTCAGATTTATTCCTGAAGCAGATTTAAAATCTTTGACCAAACTTCTGTACAACAGTGTAAAAAAATCACAGTGAAGACAGTAAAAACAGGAAGTTCACAGTGACACATTATTAAAACTATTATTAAAATTACTGCTAATATGTTTTTTCTCCCATGTGCAGAAAATGTTTGTTCCAGTTGCTGCTGTATAAGATAAATAAAAAGTAATTCTGTAAATAAAATAAAGGTAAAAGAAGCACGCTACACTAAATATGAAATACAAATGCAACAAGTCAATAAAGACATTTAGAAATAGAAATAAAATAGAAATATTCCACAGATAATTATATAAATAAAGTATAAAGACACAGTTATAAAAAGCTGCTGGTCTTGGATAAATATTGAAAAAGGCTAAAGTAACTCGGAGCATGAGCCCGGATGTGTTTACTTTATTAATATTTAACTAAAGTCACAATCTCTGTCTAACTTTAACCAAAGTGCTGCTGCAGTGAAGCCGTCTGCACACTGTTTATATCTGATGTTAAAGTCTCATTCAGAACAGGATTCAAAGGGTTAATGTGTCACTTTTCTGTGTTGAAAAGTCCAAAACAGAGGAAATTGTTTCATATAATTTAAGTTGTTTATTTACATTATCCAACCAGAGAAATCTCATTTTAATCAAGGTGACTTTACATTTCATTCAGTCAAGTTTTAAGTCACATTTTTATGATCTTTACTGTTTAGATCTTTGTGGTTTAACTCTATATTTGAACCAGATGAAGGATTTGAGTTGTTGGACGTCTGAATCTGAAGTTATCAGAGAAACAACGTCCACCAAACAGCATTGTAGAATCACTGATTTTTAGATGAAACTGCTTAATTCTGTGTTTTTAACTGTTTTAATCAGCAGCTCTGTTTGTTTTAGAGAGGAGGAGACTTCCACACTGCTTCACCACACCACCAAACTCCTTATTTTGTCATTTAATCGAGTAAAATTATATATTGTGCATAATTTAAATAGAAGAAATGAGTTGTCTGTCATTAGCTGTCAGTGTCCAGGTTTCTGCAGCTTCATTTAAATGATTTATGGTCATTAACTTAGACTGGAGTTTGTGTTTGTGGAGTTTAAAGTGAGATCAAACACTGAAGCTGCTGTTTTGTCACCGACAGAAATAAACTCAGTGGAAGCAGCTTCGGTTACTTCCTGGGATTACAGGGAGGACTCTGAATAATTGAACATGAACACACAGAGAAACCCCCCAAACATCCATCTCAGGAGGCGAGACGGACACAAAACATCACTGTTAAAGGAGCAGCGGCGTGCACAGACGTTTTGAAAGGCGAAAAGAAAGAAAAGGGCACAAACAGACAGACATACATACAGAGCTCCATCTGGCCGAGACACTGATACTGGGGAATAATGGAGCACAGACCGATAATCATCAGCATTAAAATGCACGTCTGACAGAGCAGAAGATGATGATTATTATGATGGTGATTTCTCCACATTTACCAAGACTCATAAAAGCAACAGAGGCTTTTAAATAATTCACTTTGCATGAAAATATTAATGTAAAAATCAAGCAGAGATGATGGCTAAAGTGAATCACTTCATCACATGATAATAATATTGTTAAAAATAGATAAAAGCATAAAAGGTAAAAGTGAAGAGGTAATATAAAAAATTCACAAAAGCGTTTGAAAGAAAGAATATATTAAGAAGAAATGAATCAGCAGGAGACAAAATTAATTTAGATGACAGATGTTGAAATCATGAAAAGACAATATTCCTTAATTAATTATTAAAAATGTCAGAAGAAATGCCACAGAGATTTGTAGCAGTCTGTTTAAAAACGTTTTTAATAATGATGCCGATGATCCTTTCCTGTATTTTACCAAAAACATCAGTGGATTCTTACAGATTTATGTGAATAAAAGTTTCACCACTTTCTCTACTGGAGCTCATTCATGTGTTCAGTTTGTGACTTTGTGCATCATAACAGAGAACAAAACAAGAAGTCTTTATTAAAATGTAATATTTTAGCATGATGCAGGTTTGCAACAACCACCCAAAGTTGGAACATGGTGAAAATGTGATTCATTCTGTTCTCCTCCAAATGTTTTCTGTTATCAGGGACATCAAACAGTTTGATTAATCTCGCTGCTCATCCACCTTCCGCTCCTGCAGTCAGCGTTCCGTCAGCAGAGCCGCTTTAAATAGCTCTCATCCTCTGTACCAAACCAAATCAGCTGTGCGTAATCAGCGCGCGGCGCGCAGCTTCACTGCGTCCCCATGGAGACGCGACGAGCACCAAAGAGACAAAGACACAAATGAGATCAGAGAGAAGAACATGATAAACATGTTGAACTTCTCTCTGCCTGCAGGTTAAAAGTCTGTGTCAGGTCCGAGTGAATGTTCTGTTCTGTGCGTAAACGGAGACGGAGGCGCGTGAAACAGCGCGCGGTTTTACGCACAGGCTCCAGATAGAAGATAAGAAGTATAACACCATCATATGAGATAAAATGATATAATATAATAAAATATGTGTTCTACAAAGGGAGCAATGTGTCCCTCGTGCTTAATAACCCCACCATGACTTCATTTTTAAATCCATTTAAAACCTGCACGAGACGACTAGTGGCTGCATTACGCACCGTTTTGTGTGGAAGCCCATTTCCGCCAGTTATAAAAATAAAAATGAAAAGTCTGCTCCATCTTTTTTGCCCATATTAAGTCGAAGTTATTAGATAAAAAGTCGAAATTAAGAGATAAAAAAAAAACGAAATTATGAGATAAACAGTGATAATTATGATATAAAAAGTCGAAATTGTGAGATAAAAGTCATAATTATGAGATAAAAAGTCATAATTATTATTTCATCTATATTTTTTATAATTTGGTTTCCATTTTGAGCCTGAACGCCCTAATCTTAAATGTAGGAGAAACTCCGCCCGCTCGGGACAAACCAGTCAGCGTTTGGAGCGCTCCCATCACATCACCTGCGACCTGCTAACAGGAAACGACGTATTCTGCTTGAATTGACGTAAAACTTTCAGATTTTGGCGCGCCAAAACTTCCGGTGGGGTTATAAGAGGACACGATCCAAACTGTCCCGGATGTGAGCGACACCTGCACGCTGTCAGGTGTGTGCGCGTGAGAGCAGACGGAGAGATGACATGTGTCAGTCAGCGGGAACACAAGCCGTCAGGTTATCACAGTTCACCTGTCTGAGGAAAGAGAAGTGTGGAGGGACAGTCTGCAGCCGGACATGTTTCACACCGGAAACACAGTCAGCGGGGACACCGAGGACCGAGGACAGAGGACAGAGGACCGAGGACCGAGGAGACATGAGGTAGGTGAATGTGGTCTCTGATTACTGAATTCTGAGGAGAGAAATAACTTCAGTATCTTCATCATGAACCTTAATTTAACCTGGAAAATCCCATTTGGATGAAGAACCTCTTTTTCAACAAAACAACAAAATGACAGTTAAAACTCTCACCAAGGACAAAATAATTACATTTAAAAACAGATCATGAAAAACACATAAATGTCAAGAGTCGTCCTCACATTGAGCAGAAAGGTTTAAATAATTCAGCACAGATTTAAAAGTTTTAGCCTCAGCTTCTTCACTAGTTTCTCCACATGCAGCCTGACAGTGAAGGAGTCTTCAATCACGACCTGAGATATTTATACATGTGAACCACCTTTTACCTGTTAGTGATGCATTCAAATGTTATCGTCCAGCATTTAAATCATCAATATTTTGTGGTCAGACTAACTGGAATATGTTCTAAACTGGATGTTTCCTCTATAATGCTGCTCCTTTGGGAAAAACTACTTTTTTTGTGTGCATAGTTTTGTCTTTTTGAAGTGATCTAATATCATCTCATATTAAAGGAGAAGAACTGTGCAAACAGGTTAATTATAAATAATTCATTGTTAGTGTCAGTCAATGTTGATATTTACATTAATGTTTGATTATTGGTGCTTATACAGATAATTTCATACCTAGATAACGATATCTATCATGATGTTTTCTGGCAATGCAGTAAATAAATCTATTATTATTGTAAGAATTAATGAATAACTTAAGTGAAAAATGCACATAACAGTTTTAATGAAGCTCTAGTGAAATAAATAAATGAATAAATTTATATCCATGCATCATATTTTCTGTCAAATTTAAGTTACTATGCTTGTTTTTTTTAATTTAGACGGTGTTATTATGTCTCATGATATCTTGATTATCTTATATCTTCACCACTGAAAGATAATAAATGATCATTAAATAATTGCCCAGTCCTACATGCTGATGTTTCAGCTGTTCAGTTGTTTATTCTTCTTATAGTAATTACAACAATTAAAGAAAAGCAGATACAAATCTTCGGCCTCAGGCTCTGTCCTACAACGCTCATTAAATATCTTTCTCTGAAGTCTGAATCCAAGATATAAAAAAGGGTAAATGAAGTATTATAACTCAGCAGACAGTTGCATCCATACCTCCATAAAATCTGTGTGCTATGTTTAGTTGGTTCTCAGTTTCTCCTGTTTGTGTTGCTGATGAAATGTTGAGTTTCCGCTGTGTCTCTGACTCTCCCTCTGCCAGGACGAGTCGTGTTTCCGGTCACGTTTGTTTGTTATCTGGCAGCAGATTTCCAAAACTTGTTAAGTGATTTCAATAAAAAAATGTTGGCCGAGGAGCGAGTGGTTTAGTTTCTGGTGTGAGTCCAGCAGCGCTTCAAAGGATTCCTCTGTCAGAGACCTTTTTGAACGTGTTTATGAAGTCCTTGAATTAAAAATATCTGGCACACGGACGCCGTGATTCAGCCTGCAGAGGAAACGTTAGGGTGGATTTGAAGCATTGTGCAGCCGTGATGGAGGATAAAACTCTCCCTGTCTGTCAGAGCAGCTCCTCCAGGCCGAGGGGGCGCCGGGTCCTGTTTCAGGTCCCTTCTGTTCACAGGACGGGACGCATCCCGACTACTGAAATAATACGTGGAAGACAAGTGTTTCCTTCAGAGGAAGAAGTTAGTCATTTATTTGCTGGGGATAGAAGAGAACATGAAGCTAAAGAAAGGAGGCAGTTAGCCTAGCTTAGCATGAAGATGAAATTCAACAGTCCTAATACTCACCTACAGATACAAATAAAGCTCATAAATTAATTTTCTGAGACTTTTCTCCCCTTAAAACAAGCAGCTAAATGCGACTCATGATCCCGTTAGTGGCGCCCTCTAGTTGCCGTAGTAACCCTGAATGATAATGAGGCGAATAGCAGAAAGCTCAAAACCAGCAGAGCAGCGTTGGTGTCCATGTGATTCAAACATCTCTTAACTTCCTGCATCACGTTTTTACTGAATTATGTCACTTCCTGTAGTCACGTCGTCCTCTAAAGACACAGAATTACAAAAAAATCCGTAAAATGGTGCAAAAATACATGACAAATACAAACAAAAGACGTTAAATTACATAAAAGGATGTAAAATTACCCCCCAAAATTAAGACACAGAATAACCAAAAACAGACTTTAAAATGACAAAAAGGCATTAAACTACCAAAAAATACATAAAATGACCAAAAAAATATATAAAATTACCAAAAAATGACACATAATTACTGAAACAAAGTCATAAAACACCAACAGAAAACGGAAAATTACCAAAGAAAAGTTAAACTGTGTTGGTGTCCATGCATCAGTTATCCTGCTCATGTCCAGACATCATACGATAAGATATTTTAATTATCCTGACAGCAAATTAAATATTATATTAAATTACAGCTCAATAAAAAGCTTTAACAGAAGTTAAATTTCACTCGCAGGCTTTTGTTTTGATGACATTCACCCAGTTTCATTAAAACCTGAGTAGAAGCTGTGAATGAGAAATAAAATGCCATTTGTGCAGCAGGACAGTCGTGTTCATCGTCTCTTCTGACTCTTGGCAGCAAACTGACGTTTGCGTTTCCCCCAAAATGTCAAACTCCGTCTTTAAGGCTGCAGCCAGCCGCCGCTGACCAACGTGACATTTGGGCCGAGCTGCAGGGCGGAGGAGCGGGATCAGTGTCCCCAAACCACACGCACACAGCTGTGATTCTAACAGAATAAAGCTAATAAAACCCAGTAGACACACACACACACACACACACACGCCCTGGGGTGGAGCCGGCTGTCAGCCTGGCTGCCTGCCACTGTTGCCATGATCAACATCATCCCGTACCGGCTGGAAGCACGGTTGTCATGGCAACGGCCGTTTATTTGCAGGGGGGCACTCTCGTCTCCAATATTTCCGGGACACACACACACACAGTCAGAGGAAGTGGAGGTGAAAGAGAGAGAGAGAGGGAGAGAGAGAGCAGCCAGACAGGACGGTCCTGACCCAAAGCACCACAGAGTCAGTTTATACGTCATTTCTTCAATTAGACGTCAAATATTCTTCATTAGAACCAGTTGTTTTTATCCTGCAAACCTCAGTTTCTTCTCTGAACTGTAAAGCAATATACTAAATTCCTGCAAATGACATATCTTTTTGGTTTCCCCCCAAAAACGTCAATATAATGCGTTTGTCAGGGCAGCAAAATTAAACTCCCGTTAACGTTTTAGACTTTCCTCCGCTGCCGTCCTGCTGATGTAGCAGTAATGATTGACGGTGATGTGGAGTTTAAATGGTGGATTTCACACTCTGGGTTTAACGGGGTTAATGTCCCGTGTGAAAACAAAAGTAAACTGCTTTTTAATGTCACTTAGGTTATTTGTTATTTTGGATCATTGCAGAAAATAAACATTTCATTTTCATGTGTTTTGTTGCAGGATAATCTAGGAACTCACGGCCACTCCCGTTAGCTTAAGATTCACACTGAGAAGCTAACCAGCCGTCTGCTAAGCTAGCTGATTTGTAGCCTCATAAATATCTTAATTATCTAAAATGTGAAAAACAGGACTGGAGGCGGATTAGTGAGAGACGTCCCCGACAACCACTGTAGTCTCATTTAGCCACTTGTTAGCAACCACCTTTTTAAGGACACAGTGGGGGTGTTTAATGATGTATTTTATGCCGTACAACAAAATGTGAACATCTCTTCAGCTTGTGTTAACCACAGACCTTATTTCAGCTTCTAACCACCAACATATTCAGAAACCTCTGAGTTTGAGAGGAGAGACCACAGGATGCTAACATGCTAACATGCTAACTTACTTCCTGGTTTACAAACTTGTTCCTGTGGTGCCTTATACCAGCCATTTCTATTATTTTATTCTATTTCATATATACTCTGTTTGATTCCAATGTTTTAAAAGCACAATATATAATCTTCTACTTCTCTCAATCAAATCAATAACTAGAAAAGCACTCGGAGAGTGTAGCGAGTGTGCGAGTGCTGCTTCTGGTCAGCTAGTGAGTGCGTCGGACAGCGAGTGTTGTAACCAGTGATGGCATCTACGGATCATCCCCAAAATTTAATCACTTGTTCCTGGTATCATTGCGGACATTTCCTGAAAATATCATCCAAATCCGTCCTTAAATTCTCAAGTTATGTTGCTAACTAACAGACATACAGACAAATGAACAAACTCCTATACTGAACTCTGTTCTGGCGCCACCAGCAGGTTCACATTCATGATTTTGAGGGAAATATCTCAGTAAATATTGGATGCTTTGGACATCTTTGCCCTCCATCGTGGTGAAATGTAAATACTAGAATTGTTCCTCTAGCGCCACCATCAGGTCAACATTTCAATGAGTCAAAACTTTGGTTTATGACCAAATATATCAGTTTAAACATTATTAGAAAATGTTTGATTAATAAGGTGAAGATTGTACCTGTGAAACATCAGTATGTCAGCGTTTTATTTTATATTTTACATCAGCATCTTTGGATTTTCTGCAGGCTTTGTTATAATAAAATGTTCCCAGTCTGTCTTCTTTGTCTGTTAAATGAAGACTTGATATTCTTAAAGTTGACTTTTATTTCTGGCCATTAAACCATGAATCCAGCTCTTATCAGGCTGCAGCTGAAGATGTTTTAATAAACTGCACAAGGCTTCGCTGTATTTTACCTATTAATAACCAGCTCCAGTGGTGATGAATGGGTCCGTGTGGACACTGAGCTTCAGATTTAAAATCCCCTGGATGAGCTCCGAGCTGTGGCCCGGGGTGACAGCCGTGACAGAGACATCCACCTGTCTCCTCGGAAGGCTCTGCTCGGTGTCCTGATAATAAACGCCCCCCTCTCTCCCCCTCTCTCTCCCTCTCTCCCCCTCCTCCGTCCCTCCTCTGTTTCCGTGTCAGGCGGGAGATGAGCTGCTCGGAGCCGCGCTGAGTGTCTGTCGCCTCAGATTGAGTTTCAGCGCAGCAGCAGTCGGGTTTCTCTCCGGGAGATCAGGTTCAGGACGCGCTCGGTGCTCTCCTGCTGCCCGGCTCTGCGCCTCTCCCTCCGGCCACACAGCCGCACTTTGACTGGAAGTTTCCCCCCCGGAGCGGAGCTGCTCCACCGGCCGCGGCGCGCCGGAGACACGGAGGCATGAAGCGGCGCTAAGAAGCACCAAGCCCCGAGAGGAAGAGGAGAGGAAGAGGAGCAGGGCGGAGGGATAGACCAGTCTGAGACAACCGGAACCAGGACGACGTCCAAGGTAAGCCTGAACCTCCTGTTACTTTACAGTACTGCAGTACAGGACACGGACTTGTTAGTGGGACTCCGTCTGCACCTCGTCCGACTTTTCCTCTGTTTGCACCTGATACCTGTGTGGACTTCCTGCAGAAATACAACCCTGTGCATCATGTTGCATAAAGAGAAACTTACCTCAAATAAAATACCTGTACCACTTATAATAAGGGACATTTCCTGTTAGATATGGACCTCTTAATCTGTCGTTTTCTTTGATAAGTTATAAATAAGAAGCTTTTTGTCGCCAGGTGCTCAAAGTCTCAGGTCATTAATAAAGTCATTAGCTGGATAATGAGTCTTTTTATGATATTCTGCTTCACAGATGTGCAGGAGAAGATAAACTCAGACATTTAGACTTTTCAAACACTTACTTTATTAATTGCTGCAGCATTGATACATTAAAGAGAATAAATAATATGACAGGTGTTGTCCATGTGATCCTTCCCACCTGAGGTTTCTCCTGCTGCAGGTCAGACAGAAACGTCTGAATCATTTCAGAAAGATAAAGAGGAAAGTTTGGGCCATTTATTTTCATAACGGAAACTTTAATTGGTGAAGGAAACAAAGCAGTTCAGACTTTTTATTGAACTCCTTTCAGTTTCTCCAGTAAAGTTAAAGGCTTGTTAAACTATATTTAGAAGATAAAATTACTCATTTTGATCTTCTGCTCCTTTTTTATTCTTCTCTACATTTCGGAAGCAAATATTTTTTCTGCTACATATTTTTTGTGATAGATTTAGTTACTTTGAAGATGCAAAATGTAACTTAAGTAATAAATGATGATATATTATAATAGGTTAAAATGCACAGCAATGCATAAAGAAAGTAACATTTATGCATAAATGTGATATTCATGGGAATACTTTTACTCTTGAGTATTTTTATGCCACAGTGAAATCCTCTCTGGCTCCTGAGGGGCCTGACGGAGGAAGCAATATATAAAATCATCACTTCTGTGGTTACAAATATCAATAAAGTCATTAACGAGGGTCAGAGGTTTGTACTCTGTAGCAGCTGCAGTTACAGTGACTGATTTCATGCATTGATTTGGCTCCAGAAGCTGAAACAATGAATATTTACAAAGTGAGACATCCTGAACCATCAGCTGCTGATCAGCGTTATTTCCTGCCATCTTACAGACTGAAGTATTAGACTGTTAATGGAGAAATCTGCTCTGCAGATTAATTGCAGCGACTTTTTCCAGAAGTCAATGGGTTCATTGATGAGCTGCTGCAGAGCTTCAGCTCAGCAGATCGATGGGAGGCTGATGTTTGATCTACGAAGCACCGAATGGTTTATTAACCATTAACACACGTCGATCCAAAGCTTTTAAAGTGTCTCCTTTAAGACTGGACACAGGGACTAACATCAGACCTGGACCTGTGTTATCCCTCTGAACTGGATCATGTCGTCCTTATTTAGTAAAGAAATCAGTCACTGCAGGGTTTGAGATTTATGTGCATGATTTTACACTCTAACTTTCAATCAAGCAGCTTTATTATAACCCTGAAACTCCCAATGACACGAGGAACCACAGTGCAGGTCAGTGTGCAGGTTGGATCTAGTTTCAGGCTTTCAGCTTGTTTGACGTGTAGCTAACGAGGCTAACATGCTGCTAACATGCTATCATCCGTCTCCTCTCTCCCTCCTCCTCACCCACACGTTTCTCCTCCTGACATTTGCTGTCAGGATCGTTTGTCATTTCGACCAACAAAGAGTTTGTCTGAGAGTAAAAGTGTTCCTAATGTTCTGAATGAGCACGATCGAAGGCGGTGAAAGCCATCCGTCATAGATGAATGGATTAAATGATACTTTAAATATGGGGAAACAGGTCCTCGCACGTGCACTTAGCTGTTGATGAGATTAATTACAGAAATTGTTGTGCAAAGACTAAAAAAAAAGGAGAGTTTGAGAGGGAACGGGACAGATGGAGCACGCTCTTTATCTGTGTCTTTACTGTCAGTTAAACAGTTCATTATTGTCCCAAACAAACGATTCCCCTGAGGTGGAGCAGTTTATGGAATCAGAGTGGATGCTGCTGCTCTGAGGCGGCTTGTTATTGTGTCAGAATTCATAACAGCTGAACAAAAAATTGCAATGCATTGGAATTTAATAGTTGGACAGCTTCGTGTTTGTAGGATAATCGTGCACTGATGTTTAAAATGTGCCTGTTCAGGGTTATTTGCACGGTGAAACTTGCAGAGAGCGCCCCCCGGGGGCGGGGAGGTGCACACGGTGTAGTTCTTCTGACAGCCAGCGGGGGGAGACAAAAGCTCCACGCTGCAGGTTTGAATCATCTGAATTATACATGTGCAGCTCCTGCATGTTTTCTTAACCTAAACGTGACTCAGCAGTAATAGTAATAATTTAACGCTTAATTATTCAAACCGTCTGCCTCACAGTCTGCAGAGCTGAGGAGCATTTTTCAGTGAGTGCTCTGACATGTTTGGGTTCACGTTACGCCGTATTTACGGTGCAGATTCAGGACAAAGTAAAGAAAGGGTCACACGCTGCTTCCTGTATCTGTTTGCTTCATGACTTCATCAGGTCCACAGGTCCTGACCTGTTCCTGCATGTTCCTGTATCATGTTTTATGTTTTAATGGGAATGGTGCATCCTCTCTGCCTCACAGAGCCTTTACCAAAAAAAACCTACATTTATAGAGATGCTGGATCAACCAGAGAATCAGTTCCTGGAGCTGAAATCATCAGTCTGACAGTCAGTTAATTGGAAATGAAGCAGAATGCCTGATAATTGATGAATAATTTATCAGTAAAAACTGCAGATTGTGCTGCTTCCAGGCTCTTAAAGGGGAAAATTTGCCTTTTTCACCTTGTTTTTAACACAAAAAACACATTGAAGACATCATCTCTGACTCTGGGAGCTGATGATGGACAGTTTTGGACTAAATGATTAATGGATTAATTTCAGAAGTGATTGAAAGATCCACTGCTGATGAACATATTGAGATGCTGAACCAACCAGAGAATCATCATCAGTTTCTGGTGCTGAAATCATCAGTTTGATGGTCAATTAATGGAAATTGAAGCAGAATGCTTATTGATCAATTAATAACTTATCAATAAAAACTGCAAATTGGAAAATTTGCTTTTTTCATCTTGTTTTTAACACTGAAAATGCATCTTTTTTTGGAGAAAACAAGCATTTGAAGACATCATCTCTGACTCTGGGAGCTCATGATGGACAGTTTTGGACTAAATGATTAACGGGTTAATTTATAAAAGTTGTTGTGTCTCTCTTCATCCCAAAGCCAGACGTTCGGATGTGTTTCTGAAATGACTCATTCTGTTGTTTCTGTGTTGGGGACATAAATGATCAGCTCAGCACCTGTTTCTTTATGGGTCTCGACTTGTTGAGTCAGTTTGCTTCGTGTCAGACTGAGAACGTTATCTGGTTGCTGAAAGACTTTGTCTACTTCACACAATAACACATTTCTCTGTGAGGACGCCGTCTCATCGGGTTCCTGTTGAATTCTCTCCAGTTTTCAGGCTTTAACTGATTATTTATGATGATTATGATGAGGCTGATGAATCCCCACGGGCTGCAGCTCATGAATATGTTCATCAGCAGTGGATCTTTCAATTACTTCTGAAATTAATCCATTAATCATTCAGTCCAAAACTGTCCATCATCAGCTCCCAGAGTCAGAGATGATGTCTTCAAATGCTTGTTTTCTCCCAAAAAAGAAGCACTTTTAGTGTTGAAAACAAGGTGAAAAAGCAAATTTTCCCCTTTAAGAGTCTGGAAGCAGCACTTTGTGCAGCTTTTACTGATAAATTATTCACCGATTATCAACCATTCGGCTTCATTTTCAATTAACTGACTGTCAAACTGATGATTTCAGCTCCAGGAACTGATTCCTTTGGGAGGAAACTTTCATATCATCCATGTTTTTTATTTCATGTTAAGGAAAATGATCAGAATAGAAAACTGTGAGATGCTAGAAGTTTGAATCCAGGCAGAAAAGATGCACAGTTCCCTTTAAAAATATACAATATGATGCATAAACTGGCAGAGAGGCGTTAGTTTCAGGAATAGCCTGAACCTGCTGCGTCTGATGACACTGTGTGATTTGAGCAGCTGAGGATCGGCTGATCTACCTAAATGTCAGGTGTGAGCCTGCAGGTGGGCGGACATCCCGTTTGAGATGTTTAATTAATGCTTTACACCTGCAGCTGCTGCCTCCGCTCACCGCTACAGTGTGTGTGTGTGTGTCATGCATCACGCCACACAAAGAGTTTCCAGGAATATAAACTTGGCCGGCGCTCCGGCTGCAGAGAGTCACGCTCAGCTGAGCCGCTCCGCTCGCTGGACTGTAAACTGACGGGACTCGGTCAGGGGTCAGGGGTCAGGGGTCAGGGGACTCACTCCTCAGCTGTTCTCTCTTCTTCTCTTCCAATCAGTTTCACTGCCCAAAGACGGCGCGTCTCCGTGTTTGTCTGTGTGAATGTTTTGAAGACGTTGAAAGTTTGTGCAGCGTCTCGACGCTGCGGTAAACTGTTCACAGTGTTATTTCAGAGATACAGTGAGACACATGAAGCCAGGAAATCAGCACGTTGTCTGATCTTTAAAGCTTCTTTTTCATTCTGTTTACGTGACTGGTCTCCCTTCAAAAACAGCACTACAGGTCGTTTGTACAGGCAGCAAAACACGGCTCATATTTACTCTTCAGACCTCCATCTTACTGATGTTGTAGTGATGACTGACGGTGATGTGGAGTCTAAATATTGGATGTCAAACTAAAACAAACGGTGGAGAACAGGGTTCATGTCCTGTGTGAAAAATAAATACACTTTTCATGTAACCTACATTCTTCTTCCCGTAATTTACGTTGTTTTTCCATAACTTTCATGGCTCACTGTTTGTGAAACACCTTTTTTACTGAACTTTAATTTTTTTAACCTAACTTACGTAAAAAACATTATATAACTAATGTTAACTTCTGTTTTTTACGTAACTTCCATGAATCACGTCGTCCTCGTAACTGCTTCACTTCCAGCATTTACATCATTTATTTCCTGTTTAAACTGTCTTTTATAAGAAGTTTTTTATCCTAAACCTGCTCGGAGGTTTTGTAGCATAAATTAACAGAAAGTGCAGCTTTTTTTATGAACCGTACGTGTATTTATAATGACGTGTTATTTTTAGGACGTAAAACGCTCATATGTGGTTCTGGGTGAAGACAAACTGTTTATTCTGTCGTTTAGGTTGGAGATCTTGTTGGTATTTCCCCAGAACACAAATGACTTTCCTTTGTAGGAAACACTTTGAGTCCAGTCCTGTGAAGGTTTCACAGTTTAACAGCTGTATCTTATTTCTTGTAGAGGTGTTTATGTTTAATTTGAACCCCGTGGATATCTGACTATACGTGTAGGTAACGTCATGCATGTGGAGGCTCCCTTGCTGAGTTCTGGCTGCTTGTGTTTCTGTGTTTTCATATCTTTGTTGCACTGCTGGAATTTGGATTCCTGACCTTTAGTATTTCACTCTGGGCTTCGGTCAGACTGACACTGATAGCTGCAGAGAGCAGAGCAGAGAAACCTTTCTCCTCCTAGATCTTTATTTTGTTTGAGGTTGGAGACAGATTGTTGCTTCAACACTGACTGTAAGGATGAGATGGATTGTTTTCAGTATTTAACCACCATCTTCCTGTCAGATTACTAACCTCCCTCTAACTGAGCAGATCAGGACATGTCGTCATTCAGGAGCTTTGTTCATTTGCTTGTTTTTTTTAAGTGAGAGCAGATAAGATCCTGCTGCGGGGCAAGGCTTTCTGGGAAATGTAGGAAGTGCCCAATAAAAGTCCGCCTCCGCCTTATCATAATAAAGATAAATGTTGGAATATCACACGGGGAAGAAAACGGAAAAACAGAGTTCTCGGCCGACAAATTCACCCTCAAACCTCCGGAGAGCTCGGCCCTTTTCCTGCCCTCATTTATCTCAGCGCTGACACGGGGAGGGGAGGGGCCACAGGAAGAGGGAGAGAGGGAGAGAGAGAGGGAGAGAGGGAGGGAGAGAGGGAGGTTTGTCATTAGCAATGATCAAAGTCAAACTTGGGGCCATGTGAGTCCGATCGCTCCATCAGCCCTGAAGGCTCGAACACAGATGAAGAACAAAGATGCTGACGGAGAGAGAGAGAGAGCAAACTTTCCCGTCTCTCTCCCACTTCCTTCCTCTCTCCTCCTTTATTCCACCTCTCCTCTGTCTCCCCCCCTGCCTGCCTGTCTGTCTGCGGCTCGCTCCTGCTGGGACCCTCATCTGATCTCTGCTGCAGGGAGCTCCCAGCAGGCCCTCAGACGGGGATCAGGAGCCGAGCCTCTTACCTGAGCTGGCCTTTACCTGCTGGGCTTCATCTCCTGCAGGGGAATAGAGCTGCAGGCTGCAGGGAGCGGAGGGTCTGAGTTGGCATTAAATGATAAAAAGTAAATAAATACAGGCATGCTGACTATCTGCTCGCTCTCTTTCTGCAAAAACTGTGAAAACTTTACATGAACTGCATGTAAAACAAAAGTGTTCCTAATGATAATAAGATAAGATAGACTTTTATTGATCCCACAGTGGGGAAATTACACTGTTATGGCAGCACAATAGAAGAACTAAACAGAACAGATTTGGAAAAAAATCCGACGGATTTAGGGCAAACATTAAATTGGAAAAACAAAAAAATGAAACAAGACAAATAAGTACAAATGAACAGTATTTACACACATAAGTGAGTTAGTAATCCAAAAGATATTTTTCTTTACTATGGATTAATTCAAACTTGATTCTGGGGAAAAGTGACCGTCCTTCTAACAAGACCTCGACCTAAACGACAGAATAAACTGTTTGTTTTTTCTGCACATAACGACACATATGAGCGTTTCACACTGTTCTAAAAATAGCACACGTCATAATATATTATATAATAAAAGCTGCAGTTTCTGTGAATTTATGCTACAAAAACCACTGAACTGGTTTAGGGCAAAAACACTTCCTGGTTATTTGTTTAAACAGGAAATAAATGATGTAAGTGCTGGAAGTGAAGTAGTTACCATGACGACGTGACTACAGGAAGTGACGTAAAAAGTTGTTTACTTTTGTTTCCACATGAACCCCGTCTCTCCTGTTGGTTCGACCCATCCACCTTTTGAACTTTTTGTTAGATTGAAGTTGTATTTTGCTGCCTGTATTGTCCTTTTTGAGGCTTACACCTGCAAAGTCAGTCTGTGCATCATTGATAAATCACAATTGATACTTTTTAAGCTGTTGTGGAGGCTTTTTAAGTCGCCATCGTGATGGATGATGAAGTCCTGCATCGTCCCAAACCATCCTGGAGTCCAGCTTGTTTAGGCTAACTCACCACATTAAGATGTGTTTGGTTGCATCAAGAAGCATCAATCAGATTTGCATCAGAAATTGCATCAGAGTTTTGATAAAAGGAAAAGCATGTATGTTAAATGTTTAACAGTGAGTGTGTTTCTGGTCACTCCTCATTGTCATTATTAAATCAACGTAATCACATCACATGAATGTTTCAGGCTCCCCAGTGAAACGTTTGACAGGTTAATGTGATGCAGAACTGTCGCTTTTTACAGTCCGACATGTAAAACATCAATATTCAAAAACCTTTTTCATTTTTGATTAGAGTTATGCAACGAGTGCAGAGCAGCACAATGTTTACTGTGACTTACTGATGGAAATCAGTGCCTTTTAGTTCCTCATCAGCTGGGCTTTCTGTGTGTGTGTGTGTGTGTGTGTGTGTAAACGTCCTGCCTCTAGATGCATTTCCTGCATGCTCCATTTTTCCTTCCACCTTCACCAATCACACGGCTCCAGGCCGCCGAGGTCACAAAACCGTGAAATCCTGGTTTGATTATAAACACGTCTCCACACAAAAAACGCTCCGGCGCCGGGAATTGGGTCTGCCGTCGCCATGGATACCTACTATATCATGAGCTCCGTTACTGGGAAGCCCGTCCGGCTTCGTCCCGCCGAGCTGCTGATTCAGGAGGAAACTGGGCGGCTGCTTCTGTGCAGCGGTTTTCTTTCTCTGCCTCCGTGTTTGTGATGCTGACTGCTGGGATGATGACACACCAGCTGTCACTCAAACTGCTCCGTCACAGGAGGAACAAAGACAGATCTGCATGAAGTGGGCGCACTTTCTATTGTTGAGGCGCTGTGGGTGTCCCAGCTGCTGTTTCTGTGGTTCTTACACACACAGATCGTGTGTTTAATGTTTGTCTCCTCTGAAGGTTATTCTGGTTGTCCAGCAGGGGGCGACTCTGTCTGAGTGTATTAAAGTAAACAGCTGTCTGTTGTTTGGTTCGCTAGTAAAGTACGTGGATCACACAAGGCGGCATGAATATCCCAAACTTCACTGCAGTGATGATAGTGTTTATAACACAGCAACCAAGGCATCATTTATTTATTTCACATCATTTTAGTTTAGATTTTGTTGTCGTCTTCAGTTTGACGCTGCTTGTTGTTTTCTGTCTCAACGCTCCGTCTGTGTGTGTGATTCAGAGGTTTTATTTTCGCTGTTTAACGTCGGTGCATCCAATAAAAAAAACATCCTACAGTTTATTTGCATGAAAGGATTTTGTACAATCGTAAACACATTGACTACTTTTTGCACAGAAGTTTATGGACTCAACCGTTAGCTTCAAGTCTTCTTCAACACAGCGTGATGTTCATTTAGGTCATTATGGTTATTTAGAGCAGAAAGCAGACGAGGGTTCAGCTGTTACCTCAGTTCATGTTCATATTAACATCATGGACGTCTGAAAACTTCTGTCTCAGTGTTCAGTTAGTGCTAGCCTTTGCCGATAACTTAGCTCCACCCTCCTGTCCAAATATGGTCACTTCTGGCTCCAAAATACCAGGATGTTCAAGAGTAGCTGCTGCAGTTTAGACCCCGGACTTTATGGGACGACACTATTGTACAAACTTGATTTTAAAAAGTCAGAGAGTGAAAAATGTTATAAAAGACGTGATAGTAAACGCTCAAACTGGGAAACTTTAGTTTTTTTATAAATTTAAACACTGATTCTGAGTTTGATGCATTTCTATTTTGATCTACGTTTTGCACGGCGTCCCAACTTCCTCTGAACCAGAGTTAGACGACACTTTCAATAAGTTTCTGCTTTAACAGTTTGTCAAATTAAATTAAATCAAATCAAATCAAAATGACTTTATTTATCCCAGAGGGGAAATTCATTATGTGGAAACAGTTTTAACTTGATTTCATTTATGCATTTACAAAAACATGTTAAAACTGTAATATCATAAATCCAAAACCACATCAAACAACCAAAATATACAAAAAAAGCAGGTTTCTATTAATAACCAGTTAAACTTTGATTGGCTTTCTTTGCAGAATATTTCTTGTGCCAAACCTGACATAATAACCAGAGTTGGTCTCTGCACGCGGTGCCAGCAGCTCCTCCCGTCCTGCAGCGTTCAGCAGTAAACATCGACTCTCAGGGAAAACACTCGAGAAACACTCGAGAAACACTCGTCTGATGAGAGATCTGCTCCGTTAATGAGCTCACTGCGCCTCCTTTATCAGAGTGTCATACAGTCCAACGACTTGTTCTTAAACGGAGAGAGAATAAACTGTAATAACTGTAATAACCAGCTTCTCCGTCACGTCTGCATGATTCAAAGTGTTTCCACTCTAATTAGTGAATACGGATGCAAATGTTGTTTGGCTGCTCGCCGTGTTTACCTTAAAAAATAACCAGAATAAAGTGCAGTTTGCATGAACTTTGAACACATAATACATCATTTTCTAACTTTTAATCCTGCGTGTGTGTGTGTGTGTGTGTGTGTGTGTGAAAAGCTTCTGGACTGAAGATGTAAACACCCATAAAAAGTTATTTATAGAATAATCAGGTCAGTAGATAACGTAGTGTCACTTGTTTTATTGGTTTTAATGAGAAAACTTGTCTGTTTGTGTTCATCGTTTCATATCTTCATATCAGGATGATTCCTAAATGCACTATAATATGAATTATTGAACATGTAACCTATATTTTAAATGCAGTATAATGTAAATCATTATCCTTAATGGTTGCTCTGAGAAATGATAAAAGAAGTTCTGACTTTTAGTGAGAGAGAAAAGTATCCAGTAGTGCAGCTGGTTGTGTTTTTGACATTTCTCCTTCATTAGACACGATGCTGATGGATAAAATGACATTTTTGTTGCTCACAACACTGAAAGATTCAGCAGCAGCATCTGTTTCCAGAAACAGCGTCTCCATTGCATCATTTCACATCACGTTACATCATGGAGGCCATTAATGCGCCGCGTGTTTCCATCTGTTTCTGTATGTTGTCAGTGTGTCAGAACACACGAACACTCACAGTTACTTATAGATCCACTATAAAAACTCACGTTTTCATGTTTTATTCACTTCCCTGTTTTGTTTCAGTGATTTCAGTCTAAACTTGAAATCTGTGTGCAGCCGCTTCCTGTTTCTGCACAGAAGCCTTTAGGTTAATTCAGCTGCTATAAGATCACAACAGCACATTAAAACCGGTTTAAATAATGAATGAATGTGTGTAAAACCTCCTCACAGCTCGCTGCGCTCTGATTGGCTGCTGGCCAGTTTAACTGCAGGCAGCTTCCCACGCTGTGTTCAACTTACACACAGCTGCTCAACTTTTACGCACAAATCAGGGAATGTTTTTCATCTGGTGAAATGTAGAGCAGAGATAACTGTCCTGTTTTATTTATTAAATTTCCAATAAAATGTCATGCAGGAAGGAGCGTGTTGGTGGATACCTACATGTAGAATATGAACTTTGACCTTATTTTACTTTGCTGTATTTTACTGCTTTTATTCATCCGTTTCATTGGATTTTATTTAGTGGAGTAATCTCACAGTCTTGTATTAGTAAAAGAATCTGAATACTTTTTATCGTGGCAGACTTGTTTTGTCAAAATAAAAGAATCAGTTTGTCCTGATGGAACTTGTGATTTACTAATTTAATTACCGTAAATCAAGGAAAAATACAAAACTTTTACTTTTACTGTCACAAATAAAATAAAGAACACGTTCCATAATGTCACAAGGACACAATTACACTAAAAATAACTTATTATTCTGTCTAAATTCCAGATATTTACA
>CAFUXE010000013.1:132238-181720 GCA_903364295.1 Serranus cabrilla | reverse complement strand
AACTTTTAATCCTGCGTGTGTGTGTGTGTGTGTGTGTGTGTGTGAAAAACTTCTGGACTGAAGATGTAAACACCCATAAAAAGTTATTTATAGAATAATCAGGTCAGTAGATAACTTAGTGTCACTTGTTTTATTGGTTTTAATGAGAAAACTTGTCTGTTTGTGTTCATCGTTTCATATCTTCGTATCAGGATGATTCCTAAATGCACTATAATATGAATTATTGAACATGTTACCTATATTTTAAATGCAGCATAATGTAAATTATTATTCTTAATGGTTGCTCTGAGAAATGATAAAAGATTTTCTGACTTTTAGTGAGAAAGAAAAGTATCCAGTAGTGCAGCTGGTTGTGTTTTTGACATTTCTTCTTCATTAGACACGATGCTGATGGATAAAATGACATTTTTGTTGCTCACAACACTGAAAGATTCAGCAGCAGCATCTGTTTCCAGAAACAGCGTCTCCATTACATCATTTCACATCACGTTACATCATGGAGGCCATTAATGCGCCGCGTGTTTCCATCTGTTTCTGTATGTTGTCAGTGTGTCAGAACACACGAACACTCACAGTAACTTATAGATCCACTATAATAACTCACGTTTTCATGTTTTATTCACTTCCCTGTTTTGTTTCAGTGATTTCAGTCTAAACTTGAAATCTGTGTGCAGCCGCTTCCTGTTTCTGCACAGAAGCCTTTAGGTTAATACGGCTGCTATAAGATCACAACAGCACATTAAAACCGGTTTAAATAATGAATGAATGTGTGTAAAACCTCCTCACAGCTCGCTGCGCTCTGATTGGCTGCTGGCCAGTTTAACTGCAGGCAGCTTCCCACGCTGTGTTCAACTTACACACAGCGGCTCAACTTTTACGCACAAATCAGGGAATATTTTTCATCTGGTGAAATGTAGAGCAGAGATAACTGTCCTGTTTTATTTATTAAATTTCCAATAAAATGTCATGCAGGAAGGAGCGTAGGGGTGGATACCTACATGTAGAATATGAACTTTGACCTTATTTTACTTTGCTGTATTTTACTGCTTTTATTCATCTGTTTCATTGGATTTTATTAAGTGGAGTTATCTCACAGTCTTGTGTTAGTAAAAGGATCTGAATACTTTTTATCGTGGCGGACTTGTTTTGTCAAAATAAAAGAATCAGTTTGTGTCCTGATGGAACTTGTGATTTACTAATTTAATTACCGTAAATCAAGGAAAAATACAAAACTTTTACTTTTACTGTCACAAAGAAAATAAAGAACACATACCATAATGTCACAAGGACACAATTACACTAAAAACAACAGGATTATTCTGTCTAAATTACAGATATTTACATTTAAAACCCACTCGCTGTGTTTTTATGGTGACGTTCTGGCAACAACAGCTGCAGGTATTTTACTGTAGATTATTTTTTACAGTGTACGTCAAGTCAAGTCAACTTTATTTGTCAATGCTGCCATATGAACAGGACACACAGAGGATTTAAACAGTGTTTTCCTCATATATACCGTATTTTTCTGACTATAAGGCACACCGGATTATAAGGCGAACTGTTGATTTTTGAGAAAATTAAAGGATTTTAAGTGCACCTTATAGTCTGAAAAATACAGTATATACGAGCTAAAGACATGGACGAAAAGACAGCCGCAAATCTGGAAAATGTAGATGTATAAATAGTAAAAGTCTGGTGGTATGAACATGTATAAATAAGGCGAATAGTAAACACATACGTGTGGAAATGTGGCTGTTTTTTCTTGTCAGTGTGTCAGTTCCTCTGTAAAGCCGACGTACATTCACACAGGGATGATATTTCATATTTGAAAAGAGCAGGACGACTGATTTTTATTCCATCTTTGATCTTCAGCTGTTTACTTGTTTGTTTTCCCCCTCCTCCTCTCCTCTCCTCCTCTCCTCTCCTCCTCCTCCTCCCATCCGCTGAGGTTTGACTGTGTGCAGGCAGCTGCATCAACAGCCAGATTACGGTGTAATCAGCTTCTATTCAACATAAATCTTGAATGCAGTTATTGTACAGGAAGGTCATAAATTATGCATCAGCTCTAATTCTAGGTCAGAACCTTTGTGGAAATATTGTATCTTATAAATCTAAACAGAAAACTGCCTGATGTGAAACCAACATGTGCGCCATCTGCAATTATTTAAATTGATTTTGGGAATTTCCTCTCGTAGCAGGAAGCATCATCACACAATATGTGAACTAAATAAGCAGTGGCATGAATCAAAAGCACAGAAGATAACCCACTCTGCTGCCTCTCTGCAGGGAGGAGAGCTGCTGTGGGTGGATGGTTGATGTGATTAATGCTGATGCTTTGTGTTTAACATGTTGCATAATCATAGATGAGGTTTGCATGTAACAAACACTCACTTTAGAAGTCTAATATTCCATATTTTAGTCTGTGTTTATAAGCATTCAGGCTGCAGCAGACAATCATTTTACAGTATCTTTTGTGCTGGTTGAGGTCTTTACTTCTCTGTTCAATATCAAATATTAAAGCTGATAATATTTCAACGTAGCGGCATGTTGAAGGCTCCAGTGATTTCTGTTTCCCCTCTCTTCTCCTCTCTCCTCCCCACTCAGGGAGCCGGTGCGTCAGTGGAACCTCCTCCCTCGGAGAGCTTTTCTCCTCTGGATGTTATGGCTGAAATGGTACGTAGGCTCAGTCAAAAGGCTCAAGATTTAGAGTTTAAATTAAGGTGGAAGAGACATGAATGCCTGAGTGTGAATGTGTCTTTCTTTCATTTGTCATCTCCAGCTTTTGTTGAGGAAAATTCAAACCATTTGTACAAAAGAAAAAAGTAGAAAAATCACCACAAAAGGTCAAGACTGTTTCCAGATAAACAAGAACGAACCTGAAAAACAAGGTAGTTCATCACTTTGAAATAAAATCCTCACCACATTTATCAATAGAAAAGCTGTCTCAAAAAATATCAGGGTTGTGCCAGTGTGATACATTTGTGAAACTGGTTTTATACCGAAATTAACCACCAGGTGTCACACTTGAGTCAGGAGCCACTTCTGAGTGAAACATAATGAGACGGAGAGAGTCCATGAGTAAAGGTGCAGCATCTCTTGTCGGGATGGGTTTGTCATCGACCCCATTATTCACCGCTGCAAGTGCTGCTTTTGGCCACAAAACTTTGAATAACTTAACATATTAGTTAGAAAGAATAATGAACAGGATATAAACGTACGACTTCTCCGAACACGGCTTCAGTTTTGATACAAATTTCAGCAAAAACAACTGTTTTACAGCAGCTTCGGCAACTCTCTTACAGTGAAAATACGGGACTGTCCGCTCCACCTTCATGCATTCCAGTTTATTACCTCACTATTTACTTATTTTAATGATGAATGTATGATTTAGGCTGTTATTTGAAAATGTTAAACAACACCAAACGAAGTCCTATTGGCGCTGCAGCGACATGACAGCGGGATGTTAAACCAAACGTGAATTAAAGAGGCTGTTACGTTTGTTAAATAAACTCCATTTAAATTCAAATTGTTTTCTATAATTCCTGTTTGGAAGGTCCGATGGATCTTCAGTCCACCTGGTTTTGGTAAAAGATTCATAAATAAACACTTTGCCGTCCCAAAAAGTTTCTCTTCCACTTCCCACTTCTAATAACATTCAATCTCCTTTATGTTTTTATATTCCATTCCTCAGTAATTAGCTCTGGTCCTGCTCCGTTAATTCAGTTATAAACAAACATAATGTTATATTTATGTTACTGGTATAACCCCTGTCGGCACAGGTTCCTGATATCAGCCACTTTTTAGTTGTAATTTACCAAAACATGTTATAAAAACCAATGCCAGTTCAGCCAGTTTGCAATTCAAGCTTGTGCACCTATAAACAAACTGCTAATTGACAAAACAGTGAAGCAAAATCAGGTAGTTGAGTCATTTCTGAGCTCTAAATGTGTATAAATCATTTATAACTCCAACTAGGATTAAAGTTTTGCATGCACTAGCTGGAGAAAAATCTCTACGACACGAGGCTGTAGTGCTCATGGAAGAAAATACCACTTTTGTCCACAGGAGGCGCCAAAATCAACACGAAATGAACATTTCTTGCGGTCGTTTGAGGTGGTTCATGTTCGATGTTCTGCAGTCGAGCCAAAACAGTAAAAATACGTCCTAAAAGGTTGTAAAAATAAGCACTGGCTGTTCACTTCCTGTTTGGGAGCGATGATGCTGATATACCTCCTCAGTATGTGTAGATAGAGCAGCTGACTTGCAGTGAAAAGGATAATGAGTTAATGTTTGGTTTTATCTGTGAACGAGGGAATGGAAGCAGCAGGTTTTGGAGTTTCCGGATGGAAGATGTTGATATTTCGTGTTGTTTTGAGCGACTTGTTATTAATGAGAATTTAGCCTTTTGGATTCAGCGCCATGTTTTCACGGTCACATCATCCAGCCACTCTCCATCCCTGTGATTGTCTCTGTGTGTGTCTGTGTGTGAGCAGTAAAGTGTTTATTCTTTCTCTTCATTGCACAGTCTTTAAATCTGTGTCGTTTATCTCACGCGGCTCCATTGATTGTCCCCCCGTCGCTCTGCCTGCCGCTGATAGGACACTTTCCTCCACTCGTCCCGTCTCCCTGCTGCTCCCAGCAGCAGCAGTGGGAAGCAGCGCTTTAACATGTTTCTCTGAGCTGCTGCCAATTTCATCCTCAATTTGTCTGCATTTGGTTTTATAGTATGTTTTTTTTTTAGCTGTTATCTCCAAACGTTGCCATGGGATGTGTGATAACAAAGCCTTCTTATTGTTGCGGTTTCATTGTGAATATGATGATGAGTTTTCTTTTTAAATTGGACCCAGATGGCTGCTAATATAAAGGACATGAGCATGCAAATGTCTGTTAGGCAGATGACAATATGACCGCTTAGAGATAAAAAGTGGGACACAGAAAAAACACTGAAGATCTGAGTGTGTGTGTGTGTGTGTGTGTGTGTGGGAGGAGGGGGGTCCAAGTTTTTCAGTGAACAAATAAGTTCGCAGCCAAGTGAGCAAATTTGGCAAAGCAAAGTGAGAAGGAGGGCAGGAGAATAAATCAAACAGAGAGAAACTGAAGGTGCTCGTTCTACCGCTGGCTTTTAAATTACATTCCTTGCAGTTCTTAATTAGCTGGATAAAAAGAAAAAGAGCAGGACTCCTGATAACCTTTAAACTCTCAGTATTCTCCGAACTCGGAGGCTTTTAAAGTCTGAGCTTTGACCTACACACTCAGGTGGGTTCCTTGCGTTTTGTTCTCAGAAACGACATTTTATTCTAACTGGTTTTGTTTTTGTAGCTTCTGCTTCTGTTTTTTATGATTCCATTGTTTGAATCACTGTAGTTTCTTTGAGTGCACTGACCTAGAAAACAAAAAGAGGTCTGAAATCAAAACGACGCCATATTGGCAGGAAAACGCTTGCAGCAGAAATAACCGCTCACTGATGGTTTCTTCGCCTGCTGTAGATGAGCAGCACCGAGTGAGCGTGGTCGAAAAAATGGGGGAAGTAAAAGGGAAAGCATTTGATTCCTGAAGAATCAAAACTGCAGTAAAATGAGCGAGCAGAAGAAAACTTTGCTCAGAATTGACTGTCCAGAGACTGGACTTGTGGGTGAAAAATCTCTCCCAATGACGAGGATCTCCAAGTCAAAAAGTATTTCTTTATTCAAACAGTGCACAAAATCTCACACAACCCAAAGAGTTTGTGGGAGAGGAGCTCCCTGAACAAAGAAATGTAACAGTATTTAACCATAGCAGAGGAGACACCCAGTTTGAGGTCATCAGCAGATAAGTTATCTCCAGTTACTCCTACATCATGAGGAAATCTCTTATTAAAATAATTGGCCTTGACTAGTGTGCAATTAGGTATGTGGTAGCTACAAAACACACTTTTATCAAACAGTATCATCCAACATCTCATAACTTCCTGCATCTCGTTTTTACTGAACTATGTCACTTCCTGTAGTCACGTCGTCATGGTAACTACTTCACTTCCAGCATTTACATCATTTATTTCCTGTTAAAACAAAGAACCAGGAAGTGTTCGACCCTAAACCTGCTCAGTGGTTTTGTAGTGTCTGACAAACGAATTATTCTGTCATGAAGGTTGGAGAAATTGTTGAAAAATGAGCATAAACTAAATGAGAAAAGATGCATCTGGAGCTCTTTAGGTCCAACAAACAAGAACAGTCAGAAGATCAGATGGTTTGTTATTGACTTTACTTGGAGGTAAAACTGAAAGTACACCTTTAATGCTGCTAATAGTCGCTCTTTGCACAGGAAATGGATCTATAAACCATCGTCTCTTATTGAACTACGGCTTATCTGATCCAAAGAGTCTGTAAAGAAACAGTGCTGTGAGGCTTCTGTTACCTCCTTCAGGTTTCTGAAAGGAATATTACTGATTGTCCTCTCAGGCAGCGGCCATTTATACAAACAGTTGAAGTGCTGCAGAGGAAGCCGTGTGGTGTACAGGGAGGCTCAGGGAGAACAGTTTTGTTAAAAACACACTAGAGATTGTGTGTTCATGGATGGAGGACCAATCTCCCAAATACGATCTGTATGGTCAGAAAAATCACCTGCATTAACATAAAATTGCAGCAAAAATGTTTGAGAAAGACGTAGAGTTCCTCTTTGACATGCTGAAGCATCTGATTCTGAGTTTGAGGCATCAAATATAAAAATATGACTTTCTAAAAGCTCCATTCAGGCCAAAAACATTCAGCCGCTTCCCTTAAATATTGAGAATCATAATTAACTTCATAAGCTTGAATGCAGGTGTGTTGTCACCTGTTTAACTCACTAGAAGTCATTAAAAACAAATCAATAAATGCCTGAAGAAGCTAAATCAATCTGCTGTTTCCCATCAGGTAACTTTGCCCTCTTGGGAGGCAAAACGAAGAACGCGCTCTATGTGCCCTTTCTTTTCTTTTCGCCCTTTAAAAAGTCTGTGCACGCTTCTCATTTACATTACTGACTAAATAAATCTGACTCACTGCAAACGCTGAGTTATAACAACACGTTTTTGTTTGAAACTGTACTAAAAAAGTTGGGTCAGTTTATTATTATCCTCTGCTGTGAATTGTACTTACATTCACTGTGCTCTATATATATAAACTCTGTTTCAATAATTTAATTCTAATGATAAAACACAGAAATTACCATCTGTGTAAATGTGCCGGCGTTTGCACTCTGCCGTCCTCTGGTGAGATGTTTTCAAAGCTAATGGGGTTTATACACAACATGACCCACTTTTACCACATATAGGCCATATTAATAATTCATATCCTATACGTCCCTGCTGCTGTGTCTCTGTGTGTTGGAGGTGGTGCTGTGGGCGTGGCCGGCCTCTGGATCAATGAGCAGGATGGGGAGAGGAAACATCCACTTTATGTTCTTTTCCAGATGACTTGGAGTTAAATTTCTCCGCTTGATTTGTTTCTGAAGCCGGATATTTGTGTTTACCTGTAATGTTGGTTCCTGCTGGAACACGTTTAGGTTTGTAGTTTTGGTTTAGAAGCTTTTATTGGTGATTAAGTGCCGCTCTGTTACAGTTTTGCAAAAATCTAACTAGACTATAAACTTACTAGAAGCACTTGGAGAGGATGATATTGACAGCATGTATTCTGGGACACTGGCATTGAAATATTTCATCCACTAGATGGCAGCAGTTAGTGAAGGCAACAGGGTCACTGACGCTATAATATAAATTCACAAATCCCAGATGGTTCCTGATCACCGATCACCACCAAAATCTAACCACCTGTTCCTCGTCCCAACACACACGCTGTCCCAACATTTCATCACAATCTGTGCAGAACTTTTTGAGTTATTTTGTACACAGACAGACAAATGCGAGCGAACACATGACCTCCTTGGCGTAGGTAAATATCACATAGAAAGGAAGAGCAGCAACTTTTTCTGGACAAATTTGCTTTACTAAACACTAAAATACAACTTATTTGTAGCAATTTAATCCAGTATTGGTGTGTGCTCTCCGAGTATTATTCATTTCCTCCAATCATCTTCAAAAATCATCTTAAACATACGTTTAGGAAAAGTCACAGGCTGAAAGGCTTGTAGTTTTTATTTAAACTAGCCTGTCAGGCCACCTTGGAGTGTTAAATGCTTAAATGAAGGAAAACTAGTCATATTCTAGCTACATTTGCAGCCTGTTTCAGTGCCTACAATAACCAGAAATTCAATAAATTGTGGATCCAAGTGCTTCAACTAAAGAGCAAAACTGCATATGAATTCTCACATTAAAAATGCCATTAAAGTGTGTCATGAGATAATTTGAATTTGGCCGCTCGGTGCGGAGAATGTCAGCGCCGCAGTGTAACTCTGAGACGCGGGGGGTGGATCCACATTCACACGGGGTGAATCAGAGCCTGCAGGAGCCCAGAGTGTCCGGATAATGAGCGCCAGGTCCTTAAAGAAGCCCATTAGCCCTAATAAGCTGCAGTTTCTAGCAGCCCAGGGGAGACTGGAGGAGCTTATACGCCGTACAACACACACATCCCATCCATTCTCACTCTCATTTGTGTAACACATACACATGAATGCACACACACCCTGCTGTTGGGCCCAGATTTGAGCCTGTGGGAGCTGCTTGTTTGCTCCCTGGTGTCCCTGGTGACAGTTATTGATCAGGGGACGAAGGCTGCTCCGGTTTGATCTCTCAGCCAAGACGACTCATTACTCCACTGCATCTCTTATTCCAGCTAATGCAGGAAGAGGAAGCACGGAGGAGGAGGAGGAGGAGGAGAGGAGCTAATCCCAGACACGTCCCTGTCGGTCCACTTCACAGCAGCTCTGCCTGATGTGAGAGGAATCGATGTTTAATTTAAGTGTCCCTTTGGTCCCCTCTGCCCGCGTGTTTTTAATGTGACTGACAGCTGACAGCCACTCGTGTAGCTCTGCATTGTTAACATCCCAACAACAACAACAAACTGCACTCTGATGATATTTCCCTGAACCCTCCGAGGATCCCAGCTGAGGTTACAAAGTTAACCCTCTCTGCAGCCGTGTTTCATCAACTCATTTCTCTGCACACTTTGAAGATTGGCACCTAAAAATCTTGATTGAACCACAGAAAAATTCGATAAAACTTTAGAAAATGCACATTAAAGTTTTTACGTTAAACGGGAGATGGAAACTTTTTCTGAGTAGTTTCCTAGTTGTAATTCCTGCAGACTTCTCTCCGTTTCCTCTCTGTTTGTTGTTGTTTTCTCTTCTTCTTCTCCTGTTTCCTGTCTGATTATCCTACAGCAGCAGCACGCTGCCCCCTGCTGACCAGAGGACGTTACTGCAGCGTAGTTTATTGATGGAAACTCACTGATTCACAGTTTCTAGCTTCAATAATCGATTTGACTTTAATGGTTATTTCAGTGTGGCTGGAGGTCTTGAAAATGAAAATGACTTCATGAAAACAATTTTGATCAATCATCTTCACATTGCACAAACACATATTTTCTCTCAGTGAGCAGATTCCAGCTGCAGTAAAGTTATTTTTTAAGATTTTAGAGATTCTGTGCTCACAGTGGACGCTGACAGTTCTACTAAAGCATTCAGTTGCACTTTATAAATACGCACCATTACGTATTTAAAAGCAATACAGTATACATGAGAAGCCTTCTGCATATTAATACCTTAAAGTGTGACCTGGCACTTGAATTGTTTTTCTTTCTCTACCAGGAATTGATGTACACAAATATACACTAGAGCTCCGAATGTGGATTTAATCCACGGCTGAAAATAGTTTCTCCTGTTTGAGAAAGGTTTACTAAAATACTCAGATATATTAGGAGAGTACTGAGCTTATATAAACAAATAAACATGCTCACATGTACAGTAGGGACCTGAGAGCCGTAGACAAGAAAGAAAATAGCAGAATATCATCAGATTTGTCCTTTTAACCAGTTAAAGTTGTGAAAATAATGGCAGAATATAAAATAATGTGAGTGTAATAACCTTGTTTATAAAGACTCTCATGATAAAGCTAATAAAAGAGCATTATGTGCACAACTACAGCTAAAAAAAAAAAGTATTTATTCGCTATTTAA
This sequence comes from Serranus cabrilla, assembly GCA_903364295.1. Classification (NCBI taxonomy): domain Eukaryota; kingdom Metazoa; phylum Chordata; class Actinopteri; order Perciformes; family Serranidae; genus Serranus; species Serranus cabrilla. Next base: position 171,635 of record CAFUXE010000013.1, on the reverse strand, counting down.
TTCTCCGTGTTCCTATTTTTTGTTGTTCGGTTCAGTCGATGAACAAACCAGATGGCTCCATTGAAGGAGAGCTTTATTCAGAGCATCTTCACACAGTGAATAGAAATAGAAACAGCAATCAGTGACTGAGATCAAAATAAAGCTCTGATTTATTTATTCCTTGCAGAGCTGAATGTCCTTACCTGTGCCTGTAAACGTGTCCTTGCTGGGTGAACTCTGATGTGTTTGAGGCTCAGGACGCTGCAGTCTGAGGTGTTTGACGGTTCGACTGACGCTGATTGTGAAAGGATTGTTTGCTGTATGACGGACAGATTGGAGATGACACTTTGGGATGAATGCGGTAATCACGCAGACAACAACATGTTCTTTTTTCTCGAGTGTTTCAATCAGAGCGGAGAAGAAAAGGAAATGTGCAACTAAACCGTCGTTCTGAATCTGTGACGGTCTTCAAAGCACAAATGAGGAAATTTGAATTAAACGCACAATATTCAATCATTTTCTTCAATCTCAGCAATTGGCTGTTTTTTTTCTCCCCTCAGTGAAACAAATTATAAATGTTATCAGTGATTCCTCTGCAGTTGGGATCTGTGTGTTGGTTGGCAGAACGTTCACGCTTTTTGTCTTTTTGTCTGTTTTCTGCTTCATCCTGGGATCTAATTGGGGCGGCTGGTTAATACGTTTGCAGGCGGTGGTTGTACGAACCAAACAGCCGCTGAGATGAGGCCTGGTGATTGCTTTCATTTGCGGGGCTGCTGCCTCTCTCTGCCATTTAACTCGCAGAAGTTTGGAGCAGAAAAAAAAGTAATTTCACACTGAAAAACGCAGACAGGAGCGAGGAGATGCAGCACACACAGAAGCCCTTTTCCTCCCGTTTCAGCCAATCCCTGCTCTGGAAGTGATAAGATAAACAGCACCTCGGCTCCGATTTCCCAGCAGCCTCTCCGGCTGCAGAGGGATGAGGTGTGACATTTGTGTAATGGAGACCAAGTGTGGGTTTTGTGACCGAGACGCAGATGTGTGTCTTATCTGCCGAGGCTCTGAGGAGGAATCAAGCTGGCGCACAAAGGGAGGAAAAGGTTTTATCACTCTGACCGTTATTGCAGCTCTTTTTCACGTGTTGGCTCTGCAGAGGGGGCTTTTCTCTGACGCTTCAGGTGCCGATAACAATCAGTGTGTGTGTGTTATGACTGGCATTCACAGAAAGGTTAAAGAAGAGCCTCAGGCCTGGAGGGGCGCCGGCTCACAGATCTCATTAAGTGGCCGTCTCCTGAGTCAGAGAGCCACCGAGCCGCTCAGTAAACATCCAGCTCGCCTGGACATGTCCTCTCATTTCTGACCGTAGACTGTATATGAATAATGGATGTCGTCATGGTGACGTCACCTGTTGTCCTGCACGGCGACATCTTTGGTTTACAAACCAAGAGAGATGACAAAATGTTTGTTACTTACCTGAAACTGAACTCCTTGGAGAGTCTTTGAGTCCAATAAGACGCTGAACAAGATATTTTAAAATGAATGTTGAAATAAACTTTATGAAAGGTCAAAGTTCAGAGAGGAAACAGCTGTTTAGATGCACACAGTGGATACACATTGTTCTGCTTCTGCCCCAAACCCTCCCCTGTTTGTCATCTATTTTCCTCTACATGGACCCATTATTTACACAGGAACATCTTAAAGAAGACTTGAAACTACAGACTAAGAGCAGAATGTTGTACAGGAATTTGAAAAATAATTCAAGTGAGAAGCCGTTTCATTCTGTATTGAGATATGCTGGATTTTTAAAAGACTGCAGGCTGAAGGCACTTCCTGTTTGCTTCACTGCCCCTTTGTTTTTGGAGTTTAGGCCCAGTAGACCTTCTTTACATGAACGTATACGCTGTTAGTTCTCCCTTGTGTTCGTGGGTTAAGTTTCCAAAAGAAGACTTTGTTTGGATGTGTTGTACTCACTCTGACAGTCTGTCCTTGGAGATATTAGTGGATGGACGATCAGAACTGTTGCCACTTTTCACACGTGGACAAATAAAGGTCAGAAAGTTCAAGTTGTTTTGTTCAGCCTGAAGGTTCTTCAGTGTAAATAAGAGAGGGAGCTGCAGGTTCGGGGTCCTGGTCGGCTCTCTTTGCTCTCTGCAGGAGGACTTACTAAGTCTGTTCTTTGGCAAACTCTGCTGCTGGATTTAACGCTTGAATTTCACACCTTTCTCCTGCAAAACAGGTTCACCTGTATAACAAACACTCACTCCGTGTTATTAGTTTACTTTCTTAAAATGAGCGCGTGGAGGCGGCAGCGATGTGTATCACATAAAAATACCTCCGAGCTGTCGCTGTGGTTCGCTTTAGAGGATAAGAAACTGTTTTAAATGATTCACCAGCTGCACTAATATTTCTTTCAGACACTTTGTGTGGAGCTGAAGGGTTTTTTATAAACTAAACTAAGATAAACCAGTAAAAAAGCTTCACTGAGTGTTTGCTCGTTGCAGCCGTGCAGCAGCAGCAGCAGCATGTTGATGTAGTGGACATAAACTCTCTGCAGCTCGTTTCATGATCATCATTTGTTCTGTAGTTTGTTCAAAAGCTGTGAACAAGTTCTGTTAAAGCTGGAAACAACCTGTGACTCTTTTCAGGATCAGGTTAGATGATTTTATTACTGCTTAGAGGACAAAAAAATGCTATTAAATGATATTTTCCATTTTCACAGATAATCAAAATGATCATAACTTCCTTTTATTGTTAGTATCCTAATTTTACTAGAAAATAATGGACATTCGACGTGTTAAACTATTTACATTTTTAAAACCTCTACTTCCAACCTTGTCCTCTCCTCTCTGGTCTGTGTAAACAGCCTGCAGTTTTTCAGCTGAGCGTGCTTTATTTTTGGAGAAATGTGGGATGAGACAATAAAATTATTTTGATTAAATATAACTTTTTTAGGCAATCGTTTAGTTATTTTTCCTGGTGCTTTTATCACATATGCTTAGTTTAAGGACCGTCAGAAAATTGGAAAATTCAACAATATTTTCAGTTTTGACAGATTCTGGCTTTGATAAATGGTATAATTATTTTAATTTAATAGAAAACATACTTATAATAGACTGGCAGGTTGTGGGTTAGAGGAATCAATGATTGTTTATTATATATCAGCGTTATAAATAACAGTTAACAGCATTTACAGTAAAAGAATAAAATCCAGGAGAGCACATTCCTGGTTTTTCTCCCAGTGAACACTCTGCTGTTTTGTGTTGTTCTGTGATATCTAACATGCACTGAAGCTAAATTTTACTCCAATCTGACCCATTTCTGTTCCCGTCGCTGCTCCGCTCCGTGTTGTGAAGCAAACTAACATCTTCCAGAAAGATCAAAGCAGGAGAGAGAAACCCTCTCTAACAAAATGTCTTTCCCTCCTCTCCTCTCTCCTCATGACTTCTTTATGAAAACACGGGTTCGCCTTAAACGCCTTGTCAGAGCCGCTGGCGATGCTGTAACTCCTCTCATCTCTGTGTTCCAGTCGTCGTTTTCACCTCCTGAACACAAGCTGCTCTGCTGTGTGCACCTTCACAAACACACACACAATCAGCCTTTTTAGTTAATGAATTGTCATGCATCTGCTTCTCGGGGAGATAAGTGTTCAGTCACTCTGCGAGCAGCGAGGATCACCAGGGGAGAGAGAGAGAGAGAGAGAGAGAGAGTGACGGGGCAGATAAAAAGAAGCATGGCCTATTACGCTCCATTTAGACTCTTCTCAATTTGGAGGAACTCCGCTGTGTGTTGGCCTCTTTACTCCGTCTCATCTGCAGAGACTCGAGCCGTGTGTGAGGAGAGGGAGGGGCGGCGTGATGAGTCAGAGAGGCGAGGATTCAGCGAGTGTGGGCGGAGTCATGTCAGCGTGGTTAATGATGATAACGACTATAAACAACTGAAAGCATGAAGAGGATCAACACTGTCAAACATGTAGTTTGAGTGGAAAATGTATCATTTGTACCATTTACTTTATAAATAAAATAACCAACAAGAGCTCCCATCTAAACGACAGAATACGACACATATGATCGTTTCACAGCTCGCGGTACAGAAACCGTTTTTCCACCAGAGCCGGTTCTGGGCCGGTGCCCAATTGCAAACTGGTTCTTTGGTTTTCCATCGCGGAAGAGCCGGTTCCTGGCTGGGAAAACTGGTTCCACAGCGACACCAACTCTTTGCTGGTCCTGAACCTTGAACTGCTTACGTCAGGGGCTGGGGGCGGGGCCATCGTGGTTAACAAGACTAACGCTAAAATGTATCATTTGATATGTTTTAATGCAATGTTATTGATACAGCTAGCGGACTGGTGTTAGCGAGCAAGTGTTAGACGGCTAGCATTAGCGAGCTATCGTTAACAGGCTGCTGTTAACGGGCTAGCGATAATGGGCTAGCGTTAGCGAGCTAGCATTAGACGGCTAGTGTTAGCTTACTCAGTGTTAATAAAAACGTAATCGCTGTCTGTAGCGAAAGCACAATAGCCCCGCCTCCAGCCCCTGACGTAAGCAGTTGGGCTCCAGCTAGGAACCGGCTCTGGTAGAAAAACAGTATTCGAGGCCTGGAAAAACCAGAACCAGCACTTAGTGACGTCGACCACCCGAGTGCAGGAAAATCAGAGGTTTTCTACAGGAAGTCTTGTGTTCATGGTGTTGGGGCGAGTTTGTTTTGTAGAACAGAAGAGAGGAGACTAAAATCCTTTTAACTATTTAGTAATGAACAGTAATGAAAGAGCGAACATGTACATGGACCTTTATCTGTTCAGACATCACAGTCTGCAAGCAGTTAGCTGCAACCAGCTCACAGAGAAAGGATCCTAACTTACTGTTACACAGAGTTTTATAATGAGAATGTGCAACTATCTGATTGGTCTAAACTGTTGGGGCAGTACTGTGGATTTAGTCTCAGTCCGCCCATCGTTGGCACACAACCTAAAGCCTCTTGGTGCTACAGCTTTCTGTCCACCGCCCTGCTGAAGGAAGACAGTTTACCCCACACGCCCTTATTTGGCTTTTTCTATCTGGTGTCTGAGGTCATCTTCACCTGGTTTATGACTTTGATGTTGCTCTCAATGGGCTTCTTGTGCTACATCTGCCTTCAGATATGTGAAAATGTGTCGGGGTGTTTATCTGTGTGTGTCTCTTGAAACAAAGTGTGTGCGCTGTGTACTCCCTCCCTCAGTACTGTGTGTCTGAAACTCTGTTATCTGTGTGCTGGTGCCTGTTGGTATGTGTGGCATATTTAATCTGTGTTTCAGGCCTTGTGTGGTATATACTTAAAGCAGCATTTATTACTAGTGTCATGGTGTGGATAATTGCTAATTTTTTCCAACCCTTACAATGGAAAGTCTCTTTTGTCCACCAAACGTAGTCAAACTGGCCTTAATCGCTGGTCTAACAACAGGAAGCCTCAGGTGAACACAGGAAGTGGTTGTGTAAGGCGGGTTAATGGGGTTCAGCTCCCACTTGTTGTCTCAGCAGGAACATCGTGTCTCTGTGTCAGTGAACGCTGCGGCTCCAGCGCTACGTGACCTGACCTGAAGCCTCAAGCAGACAGTGTTTGGATGCTCTCATCATTTCATTGAAATAGTTATAAAACTGCCTGCTGGGTCACAGAGATCATCTGTAACTGACTGCTACCCTAATCTGTATTTTACACTCGCTATATGTCACATGACATGAAGACACCGAGTCCTATAAACCAAACAGGTGTTCTCTTTTTATGAAAAATCATGATGACATAATAGTAATTAATTCTGATTATTTTGGATGAATTAATAAATCGATTGCTTCTGTTTATAGCATGCTTCTTCCCGTGGTTACAGATAAAAAATGTGCCTTTACATGTAGAAGTGAAACCATTTAAAATGCTCTTGAAAGAGTTTTATTGTCGCTGATGTCTAAAATGATAACTTTACTTTTATTTCAAGAATTGAAATGAAGAACTTTTGAAAGGACAGAGAGATCTGACAGACTATAATCGGCTATTTTAACAACTTGAGATGAGGACGGTACCTCAGTGTGAGGAGGTCAGAGCTCCGTCTCTGTCTGAGACCATCTGACACTTTTCTTAATAAACCATCTGACCAGATATGATTTCAGGGGGACAGTAAAGGTCAGAGTGAGACTGAAACCAGAGAGCGCTGACTGATTATACAAGCTACTGAAACACTGAGGAAAAGTAAAAATGAGCTTCACTCTGTTTTTGTTCTTCTCATATTTAACTGTGGCTTTGACCCAACACGACCCAGAGTCAGGCCTGTGAACACGCCTGATGGGACGCAGCGTTCACTCTGCAGAAAACATCATGTCAGTGTTGTTCAGCGGCCGATCCAGCCAGCCGAACACAAACTGTACGACACGAACGTGTTTCCAGCCGAGAATTCAGGGAAAACCTTGGATGATATTTCAGTGGCGATAATATGTTAATGTTGCGTTCAAGTCCTTAATGTTTTGCCACCTTTGTTTGGAGGGAGAGGGGTGTGGGAGCTTGAAAGGTAAAATTGTGAAAGTGTACCAGGGCTCGAAACATTATCACCTCCGCCAAGGCCAAGGGCCAGGGAGGAGGTCATGTTTTCACCGGTGTTTGTCTGTTTGTGTACAAAATAACTCAAAAAGTTCTGCACAGATTGTGATGAAATGTTGGGACAGCGTGTGTATTGGGACGAGGAACAGGTGGTTAGATTTTGGTGGTGATCGGTGATCAGGAACCATCTGGGATTTATATTGTGAATTTATATTATTGCTCAGTGACCCTATTGCCTTCACTAACAGCCGCCATCTAGTGGATGAAATATTTCAATGCCACCAGTCTCGCATGTGCATAGCACATAGCATAACACTTTGCCTCAGTCTAACCAGACTTAATATCCGTCTGAAGATTATAATTCTCTTGGTGTGTTGTCTTGGTGGAGGTTTGTGCTCTCCGAGTGCTTTTCTAGTGATATGAGTCTGATGGACATTCTCATGCTAAATTTTGTCTCATGAATTGCAATGTTTTGGGTTGAAATCATTTGTTACACAGATTTGGTGCTAAATTTTGCCATTTTTGACCGTGCAAGAATTGAGAAAGAATTGACTAAAATCACCACATTAAGACACAGAGACCTCGAGGAACACCAGAGAATAATCAATGCTGTGATGTGGTTTTTAAAAACTGTTGATATTTTGGAGATTTCTGCAAGAATTGCATTTTTTAACGCCTCTTGATTTGTAAACTTTCAGCCCAAACAACTGTCATCTTCTTTAAAAAGATCCTGATTTTGACCTCAATCTTTCTGACCAATTTTCAGTTTAGAATAAAAATTGTGACGGAAAGACATTTAGGGGAATAACTTTGTTAACTTAAAGGAAAAGTGAAGGTTAGTTTGGAGCTGTAACAGGAAGTAACCTGCTGACTTCCTGTCTCTGGCTTCACTGTCAAAGAAAACTACACTGTGCATCATCTTGAACCTATAGATTTTTGTTTTACTGCAGGTCAATCAGGCTCACTAACAAATATGAGGTGAAAGTTCACATTAATTAGACATTAATTATAATAATTATTCATAATTTTCCATCTCTGCAGTATTCTGGATGTGTGAACGGTTATTTATTGCCTCTTTCTGCTTTATACTTTGTCATTCAACCAAAAAATTACTACTGAGATGAATATTTCATACCCTGCATGAAGCAGCAAAAAGGAAATTAAACTGATGTCATTTCAAATGTTCTGCAGCCGTAAACCAGCGAAAATCTTCCACCACACTTTCCTCCAAATAATCGAGTATTTATGGGCTTCAGGGAGGAACATCAGATGCTTCTCATTCTGTCTGCCTCGCTCGTACACTTCATGTTTTATAAAATAGATTTTAAAAGTGAGTAAACAGGGGGAAATGATTAACTTTCAAACTGCTCAGAACTGACAGGAAGTGGATGGTTAGCAGGAGGAGGAGCAGGAGGAGGTGCAGGGTGCAGGGTGGCAGACGGAGAGTGTTCAGCCCAGAGACTCTTCCTCCCTCTCAGCCAAATCCCTCTGTGGATATTTCTCGGCCAGCTTTTGTATGAAACATTAGCCGCCGCTGACATTTGTCAAAACCCAGAACGAGCTCAATTGGTGCATTTATTTAAACTGTCAGAACTTCATGTGAATGTAATCTGATCTCCTCTCAGCGATATAAAACGGATAGATTACAGAGTAATAGTCTGGTTCATTCTTACAGTAATGTTTTGTCAGGAGGTGTCAGAGACGCTGGACTCATCAGATAACACTTCACCCTCTCAGGAGGAGCCGAGCTGTGAGCCGCCGCCTCATTAATCTGAACCTGTTTAAGGAGCAGAGACACAAACAGGATCCGAGCGGCCGAGAGGTAATGAGGCTGCAGCGAGCCGCTCCAGAGATAACAGGGCCGGGCCAGGCTGTCACTCAGCACAAGGTGTGTGTGTGTGTGTGTGTGTGTGTGGCTGCATGCCCGTTTGTAGGAGTGCAGTGTGTCTGCAGACCCTGTTTGTCACAGCTCATGTATCACAAAGGGAACAGGAGACGCTCCCATATGCTGCTCCTCCCTGTGGAGCTGCTGCTCTCCTCCTGCTCTCCTCCTGCTCTGCTCCTGCTCTGCTCCTCAGACCTCCTGAGATACAACTGAAATGACTGACAGGAAAATGATCTAATAAGATAATCCATGAAGTCCTGACCTCCACCTCCATGTTTTTGGCTCTTGTTCTTTTCATGTATCCATCTGATTCTGAAGTTATCAGGTGATTAAATGGTGTTTATCATCAGTTATCATCCTGAAACTGTCTTTAATATCACCTCACCAGGAGGGTTTTAATCTTAACTTTAAAGATAATTCAGCCTTTGAACTAAACTTAACGAATAGTTTTCAGTGAGCGGCTGTTGAAGGAGCTGATAACAACCTTCTTAACGAAGAGGCCGTTCACTTAGCAGACGGGACACTTTTCAAATCTGCTCCACAGACTTACAGCCGTTTCAGATTTTTTTCATCATCAGGCTGATTTTGTGGATTTTGAGCTCATCAAGGGGATATATGTTGTTTACATTTAGATGGATGCAAAAAAACACACACACTGCTTTTGCTTTTTGATAGTTATAACGTGACAAAACTAAAGGAATCCTGCAGATAAAGACCTGTCTGTTCAGGTGTAAATACTTTAGTTTAACTGGAAACAGCAGCTGCTGTTTATGACGCTCGCCAAGTTAATTTTAATGTGTCGTTAAAACTAAGGAGACAAGTCCAAATTTGAGACATTTTTTTGTTTTTTTAGATGCAAAACTACAGAAATTGTCTGTAAATAAACAACCCTGTTATTATTCTAAGTAAGATGGATGAATAATGTGAAAAAGGCCAAATAAATAACTCCACTGTGTGCTTTAGAAAGGATGCTGTCCGGCCCCGAGGGGCATCATATCAATAAACCATCATGTGGGTCATTTTATGACAAAGACGAGCTGCTTTTTGTCGTTGAGTTTTGAAGTGTTGTTGGATTTATGATTTACTCGCGTGGCAGGAAGCCAAACTGCAGTGATCACAGAGATCTGTGGAGCAGCAGAGACGGAGGGTTCAGCTGCAGCTCGAGCTGAAAACAAGCCGCTCAAGTGTAACGGGACCTTAACGTGGCCCCGAGGTGTGAGTCTGAGGTTGTCTGTGTGTGTTAGCGGTGTGATGGACAGGCAGCGCCGTGACTCTGCACGGGAATAAGTGGGAATATAAACCAGTTAGTGGGATATTTTCCTCCGAATGCTATCAAACGCTGCATCTGTGAAGCTGCATCCAATCAGATGTTCTGTAACCAGAAGGATCCTGAACATTCCTGAACTGCTTCGGTCACACGTCGACCTTCAGAAACCCTCCACCGTCCCGCTGAGTCCTCCTCCCCGTCTGAACCCGCTCCAGTCTAAGCTGTGATGCTCGCCGGCCAGCTGAACGTCTGAACCTCCTCCAGCTCCCAGACGGGACGTCGGAGGAGAAATCTCTCCCAGATGGTTTGAAAAGTCCATCAACAGACTCAGAATATCCACAGACTCCTAATCCCATTTAAGATGTGGCTGGGATTAAAAGTTTTGGCATAATGACACCACGACTCCACAGCAGAAGAGTTTACTGATGGAGTGTCGATGCCTCCTCTGATACATGTGCTTTAAACGTGATATACATGTTCACCGTCGGACTCTCCGTCTCAGGGGAGAAGCAGTTAGATGGCTTGAATTTTTCATGCTCTGTTTCTCTCCGTGTCCTCTGGCACAGACTGGATCCACCCAGGCTTTACTTTGTTACTCTGAACGAATAATTACAGAAATGTATGTGATACTCATGTGTTGGTTAGGTAACATTTTATTGAATATTTAGCACAGATGCAGTAGAAGTAGTACAGTTAAATTAATAAATGTGCCGCCATAATCACACCATAACCTTAAAGAGCAGTAAAAACTAATAATTACTGTATATGAGTTATAATAAAGCAGCTGTAGGATAAGAAATGATCAGTTCATCATGTCGTCACGTCAACATTAAATACAGAGTTTACAAATGTTTTCAGTGACCTTTAAAGAAGTTTGTGTGTTTGGATGAAAAGCTAAAATCCACAGCAGAGTTTCATAAAATACCTGCTCGTTACATCATTAAACTAATAATTACACTTTATTCAAGGCCATGTAGCAGATAGGGCTGTCACAATAATCCACAATATCTATATTAATATGATATTTAGACGTAAAATAAGTCAGGAAAATTCTTCTTCAACTTTGTCTCTTTTTGGAAAATGAACATTTAGTCAGTAGACAATGAAAAGACGACAATATGAGCTGATAAACAAAAGATGACATGATTGTTTCATCAATAGCATCGAGTGCTTTTCTCCATAAACATCTTCCATCATGTAATTGTATCTAAATAGTAAAATCTGTTCAATCAGCTGTACAGCAGATTCAGGAAGAAGTCAGAGTGAAGTTTGTACAGACGGCTGAAGGATGAACACGAAGAGACGCTTTCTAAGAATCAGATCAACGACTCGTTCTTCTGAATAAAACCTGCAGCGAACTGAATGTTCTTTAATAAGTCTGAAGAGTTAAATCTACCAAATACAGACTTTGTTTGTCTGCCGTTCCACATCTGCAAACATCCTCACTGAACTGTCTGTCAGGTGTGTTTACGAACCTTGTCCAAGTGATACTCGTGTCTCAGGTGATGTCACACACTGTCCATACACACATTCTGCTTTTTCCACTTGAGAGGACGACATGAAACTGTCACTGCGAGATGAATCGGAGCGCCTGGTGTGTCAATAAGTGTCACGCTGAGATGAATGTGTCTCCCTGCTGTGGATGTGAGCAGAAGCGACGCTGGGTGTATTTTGGGGAGCCTCCTCAGCTGTTCGGACCCATTATTCTTGTCTCTGCCGCTTCACTCGGTTCACAGATGATTTATGTTCTTTTGTGGTGGAAGCAGCGGCGCTGAGCTGCAGAGTGACTGTATCATTCAGGTTATCGATCCTCCGTCTCTGCTGCAGCTGATGCTCGTGTGCTAGAAGCTGCACTTGTTGCGTGCACGCTCCAGTGATGACAGACTTAATAATGATAACACCGTCCTGCTCAGGAGGAAGAACAGGAAGCTCTCACTGACCTCCACACACTGACTTCTCTCTGTTGTTGGGATGATATCTAAAAGAAGAAACTTTTATTTCAGCTGCTGTGGGTGTGAAATAATCCATCGTGGGTTGGTGCTCTGACAGCCGAGTGCTCCATTAAAGCAGATACTGTATGTCGCCATCTTCATCCACTCAGGTTGGCTGAGTTTAAAAAGACAAACTTCACCTTTAAATGCATGAGTGTTTCAAACATTCCTGCACACCTCAGCTCTTTACTGACCCGTGACTCACGTAACAAAGACTGAGCTTCGTCTTGCTTGCGAGAACATATTATTAACAGGAAATATATTGTTGCCAATAATTGATTTTTTCCAATAATTTACAGATGCCAACAAATGTAGTGATATTTTTCAATGTGGCCTGTAATATTTGATGTTTACAGTTGTGACCTGAGCTTCAAATCAAAAGGATCTGGCTTTCAAGAACATATTATTGACTGAAATGCCCCCCAACTTAAAACCATAACTGAGTCAAACAAACCAGGACTTTCACCCAGGTGAGAAGTCGTAACAAAAAGACACGAAAGAACAAAAAAACTGACTGAGAATGATCAAAACAGAAAAAGGGAAGAGAAAAGGAAGAGGTAAAATGGGAGTGTCAGTGTCCCATGTGACTCAAACATCTCTTAACTTCCTGCATCACATTCACTATGTCACTTCCTGTAGTCACGTCGTCATGGTAACTACTTCACTTCCAGCATTTACATCATTTATTTCCTGTTAGAATAAAGAACCAGGAACTGTTTGGCCCGAACCTCAGAGAAGAAGAAACTCAACCAAACTGCAGACTGTTTCTGTAAAATGACTGTGCACTATTTTTAGAAATGCTCTTTGACAGACGACCTGTTCTGTCCTTTAAGTTGTAGATCTTGTTTTCTGCAAATTGCATGCATAGTGGCTTTTCGAACTTCCATGTTTACAGGAAACTTAACTTGACTAATGTCAGAGTAAAAGAACCGGACTACTTCTGCGCGGACCTTTGTGCTCTTTATATTACAGCTGTGGTTTAACGCTGCCTCTGATGGCTCAAAGATAGTTTGAGGAATGGCAGTGAGGTTCGCTCCCAGTTGACTAAAATGAATTCATTCGAGGAGTTAATGTGTTCAGTAAAGCCTGGAGGCGTAGAAACAGTATGTCCCGTTACAGCAGAGGACAGAGGGATGCTCCTTCATATTTGATTTTTGTATTTTTGCATATAAATGCATTTTTATTTGTTGATAATTTCCCCTCACACTTCCTCTCCCCGCCCTCTGCTCCAGTTTCAGCTGTAAATCAGTCCTGTACAGAACAGCGTTTGAATATTTCCACGGTGTGAGTGAAGCACTTGTGCTTTAAATGGTTTGAGGTGTCCTAAAATTGACTGTGAGAGGTCCATTATCTTTCTGGATGACCCTTCATCATTTTAATGCTAATTTTTAGCTACCAAAATGTAACTAGCAGTGGACGCAGCTTCATAGCACTTAAATATCTGCATGGTTGTGGGAGCTGATTTTAACATAACGTGTTAGCGGCGCGGTGTGTTAAAGGAGTGGGCAGGTGGTAGAAGCGGTGCGACTGAACAATAACCAAACATGTGAAGAGATGCAGCTCTGCTGAACAATGGCCAGGGGACTCTGCACAACAGAAACTGGGCAGAGAAAGAGAAAGAAAAACCAGCCCTGCTCTTCAGAGAGCTGCGGCTCGTGTGTTTGTTTGGCCGCGCTCTGGGCATGCCTGCTGCACGGTTTTTGTATCTTTACCTTGCAGGCATTCGGCTGACAATCGCATCCAGAGCAAATAATAATAAGTGAAAGAGCCAGAGCCCCAGCGCCATGACAACGCTCTGTGACCTCGCAGTGATCCTGCACCAAATATCCACAACAGCAACATAAAGCCCAGACAGGAGCACAATGAGCAACACGTGATACTGAGCTGTTACAGGTAACAGTGGAGACTTTCAGTCAGGTGTGAAGTGGCAGCAGCTGCTTGTTTGGTGATCTCTAGTCTTTTTACTTTACATACGTTGGTTTGATGCCTGCTGGTGCTGAAGAGAAGAGGTCTGAACCAGCTGAGACACACTGAAAACAAGCAGCGAGCTTTTTACTTTTGCTTTATGAACTTGATCTGTGTTGGGTGATGTTAAGTATTCCAGCTGCAGATATCTTTGTTCAGGTAGTTTCAGCTGGGCGATGTGTTCAAGGCCAGCTTCACTGCCTTCAGCAAGCTCTCTTAGCCTTTTTTTAGTCTCGTAAATAAATAAGAAATACTCGAAAGGAAATGCTGTTGATCTTTTTTCTGCGCTGAAGTGTCTCTCTTTTACCAAATGATATGAAACTCAGCAGATACAAAGTAAAACTCATCGTGTTTCTCTTTCCCGCAATCATGGAAATAAATCCTGAAGTCACTGAGTAAGATGTTAAACTACGCTGAGAGTCTGTTTCTGAGTCGTCTCACATGGCCAGAAAGATCTCCACACTTTGACAAAAATTAACCCAAAAAAAAAGATCTCCAACCTAAACAACAGATTTGAACATTTCTCAATATCGCCCAAAACGACACATCATTATACACGTGGTTGTTAAAAAAGCTGCAGTTTCTGTGAATATAGGAGGAGGAACACTTAAATATGAGTCGTATTTTGCTGCCTGTACAGTTTAGGCGCATTTTGCCTCCCAAGAGGGCAGTTTAGAGCTCGTTTTTCAACAATTGGGCCACGAAGGGTGCCTTGTAATAAAGAACAGTGCTCAGGGTCCAAATGTCCGTCCCATGAAGTTGTCCCAATGACTCTTTCTTCTGCTCAGTGTGCTTATCCAACAGCACTGACACACTCAGCAGATGTGAGCAGCAGCTCTGGTCCTCCTGCCTCCGTGACATTAGTTTGGCTCCCAGACGCTGACTCACACACCTGCTCCCCGGAGACGGTTGAGCCGTCGTCTTTGTTGGCAGCCTCAATTTCCTGTCAGCCCGTCTCTCGAAACACTCGAAGCACATTTGCTTTGTTTGCTTGGCAGCAACTTGTCATAAGCAGGGAGGTAAACAGCTAAACGTCTTTGTGATGCTGATGCTCTCCTCATACGAGGCACAACACTCCTCTGTAGATCCAATTTTAATCTATTTTGGCCTGTAAATACGTTACATCCTCAGCTGCAATTGAACCAGATAATACCACCTGTCTACCTGTCTCACATCACCACAGTGAGAGAGTTTTATGTTTCTCACAGACATTTTTCTACTAAACAAAAAGGTTTCATCCACCAGATTGCTAGCATGAACTCTGGAAGTAAATAATTTTCAATAAATTTAGTTTTTAGCTCTGGAATATAGAATAGAATATATTTTTGTTTTATTAGTGCAAGTTTGAAATCAGTGAGTGCCTCTTGAAGAATATTAGAAATTAGTTCATTAGAAATGAAGAAAGTTGCAGATAATCAGTTGCCAGTTGCATGAAACTAGCCCAACAATATAAAGTGGTGTCATCTGCGTACAGATGGATATTACAGGTGTTTTAATACCAGGACAATATCATTGGTATAAATTATGAAATTATTTAAATTAGGGCCCTAAATTAAACCTTGAGGGACACCTCTTGCTGGAAATAAATGATTTAAGGATGAAATTATTCAATCAGTGTAATAATTGTTTGCTAAACACCTAAACACAACATGTGTATTTTATATTTTCGCTGTTAGTTTTATGCTAACAGAAAAATGACAGATGACTTGTTGCTAATATGTTGCACAAACTCTAAACTTCAGAATTTAACTGCATATTTAACAGCAAATGTTTGACACACTAAACATTAGTATGCAAATCTAGGATTCAATCAACACACATTTTAGTGTTGGATTTGTGAACATTTTGAGCTGTTGGTGGCACCCGTCGAGAGGAGGGCGGAACATGAATATTTGTGCCAAATTTCATCAAATGTTCAGGATACTTTCCTGTAGATCCAAGTGTGGTGAGATGAAGAGAAACTGGCATCAGTGGAAGTTTCACAGTTGATTTTCCAGCAGGTGTATCTACACTCACACAGCCCACACAGACGTATATCTGAGGCCTCGTTTCAGGGCTTGTGGGATTGTTTCCTCTCCATATAGTTTCTCATGAATATTCAGTGTGCACGCACAGGCCCCAGATGTAAGCATGAGGCAGAATTGGGCCATATGTGTATGATTGAAGGATCCCATTAAACTTTTAACTTTAAATGCATCCCTGAATCCAAGGAGCATTTTCACACTTTGTGATATATATATATGAGTATTTATGAGTTTATTGAAGTTGACGGCACAGTTCAGAGCTTTTGTTTCAGTCTAATTTGACACCAACTCATCTGCTCCGTCACTGTTTCTTCCTGTAAATAATTTAAAGATGTTTCTCATCGTCGTCTCTTCCTGTCATCATCTCTTTGAGTAAACAACACTATTGACTGCAAGCTGTTCGCCATCGTGGCCCAATAATGTGTCTGCAGACCTTTAGGTTGTACTATGTGGGCATGCACACAACACTCCTCCTCTTCTGTGCATGCACTGAGTGTGTCTGCATCAGTTTCTGCAAGGATAGAAACATTCTGCTCCTCATGAGCTGTTTGCTTTGGGATTCCAGTTTCAGTCTCGAGAGTGACCTGACAGCTATGTAAATGCATGCACAGTCAATAATTAATGTATTTCTAGTCACCTTTAGTTCTGGGTGACAATTAATAATGACGGCTTTTCAAAGACTTCCAATAGAAACCGCTGTAATTTGCTGCCTCTGACTGGGCAGCTGAAGCTTCATTCATAACGTTGACATTTAAATTCTAAAAAGCTGCTTCACACCGAGCACAGACTTACCTCCAAGTGATAAAGGACATTTCTAAAAACTGGAGGAGAAAAAACATCCCAAAATGGAGGAACAACTTATTAATTTGGTTTCTCAACACCTGATAAGACAAACATGAGAAAGGCGACCTCAGTAACCAAATAAGTTCAGTAATTTCCCAGTTTGGGATCAATAAAGTATCTGTAAAGACAATATATTCGCCCAGCAGCTGATACAGTGAAGATGCTAATGTAGCTGAAGTTATCTTCACGATACAGAAACTTATCGGCCCCAAATTTGATCCTCCCAACTGTAGCTCCTCTGTCTGGTGGGTTTTGCTGTGTGCAGCAGAAGATGTAACAAATTGAATCATTTGCATTGGACCCAGGGTGCGTAGTTGTTACAATAAAAATTTGCATGCAGATTTTGTGTATTCTCACACTCCTTTTTGCATCAAAGTGGCTTCAAATCACGATTCCAACCCAGTATTTCTGCAGAGTTGCAGATGGAGAAAAAGCTACACGACTAATATTAGTTTTGCAGGCCTAATATTTCTAGAATCACATCCCAGCTGTGGCTTTGTAGGATTGTTCCCGCCTCAATCGGCTGGGGGACAGAGGCAGTTTTTGATCTAACCAGAAAGAGAAAGTTGCATGAAGTAAGTTCAGGATCAGACGCCTGGTGCTGAGGTGTTTCAGCTGCTGACTGAAGGTCCGTCTCCAGAGCTGCTATTAACTGTTCTCCCAGCGAGGCAGGGAATAAGGCTGAGGGACAGTGGGATGCACTATCTAGCTAATACATCTGTGGTCTGATAAGCAGAGAGAGGAGGGGCTGAACAAATCAATGTTCTGCATGCAGCTCCACAAGGTAGATTTCTCCCATTCTGAATAGATAAAGATGGAAAATCAATGTTAATATAAAAAGGGTGATGTCAAAAAATATGACTACCTCAACAGAAGCTTAAAATAAAAATAAAAAGTATATTCAGTGCCTCCCCACCTCTGACACTCACAGAGAAGTGGTTATCAGTATGCATTGTCACAGTCATACAAATGAACAAAACTGAAAAAACATTTTCTTTTTCCTGAGTGCCGTGTGCACCCGAGCGGGGATCTCGGTGAATAAAACCTGGATTGCAGAGTTTAGCGGTAAGCCTTCTTCACGGGCCAAAACAAACAATGCATCATGCAGAGGAGCGTGAATGGCTGCGTGATTACTGCTGATGGCCCGTCTGTCACTCACAGTCACAGCCACGTCAATTAAAGGGGAGAAAAGAAGGTAGTTTGGCTCATGATTCATCCAGTTTATGGGGCGTGTGAGCCTTTAAAATCACTGCATTGTTTTGGAGATTCCTGTTCAGAATGGGGGCTTTGATTTATGTTCGGCTATCAGCTGTGTTAACACACAAAGATGCACGAGCACACAGTGAAACAACCTGATTCATAAACACAGTTTGAAGGTTATAATATAAATATGCTTTCGCTTGTGCATTCATGCTAAAATCCCATATCTGCTGTCACAGAGGGGCCTGTGGTTCGGCTGTCACATCCATCAGTTCCCTGTCAGTCTGCAGCCGTGTGTCCATCAACACTTTTCTCTGAGCATTTTGAAGATTCTCATGAGAAAAGCTTGATGGAAACGCTTGAGGTGGTTTTTGTCTTTTTAGAAAAAATACTTAATGCTCTTCTGAATAAGTTCTGACGTAGTGAACATTTAACCCTAATGACTCATTGGCTGTTTCTGAAAAATTAGAAGTTTTCCAGTTGAATCTAATTCCTGCAGACTTCTCTCCGTTTCCTCTCTGTTTGTTGTTGTTTTCTCTCTTCTTCTTCTTCTCCTGTTTACTGACGGATTAGCCTGCAGCAACACATCTCCCTGCCCCCTGCTGACCAGAGGACGTTACTGCAGCTTTGTTTATTTGCTCTAAACTCACATTTTCTTTAATGCCACATTTCAAAATTTTGCTTCAAAATTATCATGGTTAGTGTAGCATCATGTTTACAGCTCTATGTTTGTCAGTGAGAGGATGAAATGGGACAAAACTAAAGGTAAAAATGTGTAATTTAATTGACAGTGCTGGCCTGTTGGTTGGTCCATATCTCAACAACTATGAGATAATCTGCCATGAAACATTGTTCAGACATTCATGGTCCTCAGAGGATGAATCCTCATGACTCTCAACAGCTTGTTAACGTAGCTGGCTTTTTACTTAAATATCTTGTTGATCCGTTCACTTTTCCACTCATCCAGTGAAATATCTTGATAGGATAGGGAAGTCAGCTTATTAGCAGAAAGGGTTAATGAGTGTAGCTGTGACTGTATAATCATTTAACTGAAGGGAGAGGAGCATTTAAGGCAACATTCCTTTAAGATTCTGGTCACAAAAGTCAATGTTTACATTGTTAATCTTCTGTGAGCTGGCTAGATCTAGATAAGGACACAGAGCTATTCCAGGACCAACACACATCTGCATAAACACCATAAACTCTGTAATGAAAGTGTAACATCAGGTGAGCAGCTCTGGTTGGCTGCTGGGTCAGAGTCCAACCTGTTGTTGGGGGTTTGTCCAAAACTCAAGAAGAAAAACTGTGAAAGAGAAATTGTTCTTCACTCTGTGTTGTGCTCTGGCCTGGTCACTGCAGAGTCCAGCTGCTCATCACATCTGGTTATTATTCTTTGATAAATGGTCAACTTTACTCAGTTGTTTTGAGTTTTCTGGAAAAAAACAAGTATAGTTTAAAGATCTGGGCAGAGCAGGGAGGCTTTAAGGACCTCGGCTCTAACAATCTTCACCTTAAGGTCCGAACCAAGGGTCAGGCTTTTGTTATTTGATACATTTGATTCAGTTACTTTTTGGTTTCACTTTGTAATTCTGTAAAACGATACATGACATACTTACTCCAGTTTGACCCACTGAACAGCTTCTCCTCATACATTGAACTGATTGGTTTGCAGACAGTTTGCGTGCTTGTGTTGATGTGTTAGCAGTCTTCTTGTATCCTCTCTACGGTGTTGGAATCTTTATGAGTTTTTTCAGGCTGACTCCTGCTCTCCCTTTGCTACAAGGCTCATTCTGTTTTGTTGGGAACTGGAGGGGAAAAATAGCTTTTGTACTAGTAATGAACTCGACTGTGGTTCAGTTTGATCCGGGCCAAGAACACCTCTTTTATCTGACACAGATTTAGCTGTTGGGGGTTGAGTCCAGGGAGGTTTCTGTCATTTTGGTTTGAGAGACTGAATAGTCCAAAAGCCAGGACCAAAAAGAGTCAGTACACATCAGGTCCACATATATGACTAAACCCTCTTAATATATATGGGCCTTTGCTGCTGTTTTGACTTGTCTGTTGTTTTTTCTTTTGCACATCTAGTGGAGTTTAAACCCTGCAGGCAGAAATTCAGATCACAAGATGTGAATAATGTGAAGCTCAATCAAGAGATTCATAAAGCCTAAAGAAAATCTACACTTGAAAGGTGAGCACCATTTATCTGAAGCTGTTTCAAAGTCACTGCGGCTTCTGTGCAATTTTCCAGCTGCTCAGTTTTGGTCCTTTGCACTTCCATGTAACACTGGGCACTCACAGCAATTATTCACTGTGAAATGAAGAGTATGCTCATTTCTTTTCTCTCTATTTCTCTCCTCTCTTGCTTATATTCACAAATATGCACACGGGCATGCACACAGACAGTGTTTTCTCTCTGAAAGCAGTGGACCATCTGTGTCCCTGTGTGCTCTTCTTTCTGAAGGCGGAGACGAGGGAGAGGCTCAGGAGCAGAGCGGCGTGCTGAGGGGTGTGAACCAGCGGCTCACATATTTACGTATCACAGAGAAACGTTTCAAAGCCAAGGACGCCGACAGTCATTACGCTGAACATCCACTCATTTGAGAATTGTGCCAACTCGCAGTTTATTGTCCTCACTTGACGCTGCAGTCGTCCTATTTTAAGCTCTTTGTGCCGTCTCCATATTTACCTTTAACAGCCATTATCTCAAACACCTGATTCTTCTGCTGCTGCTTCACAGGAAACCTTCCACTCTCATCTTTAAAAGAAATCTCTTTCCTCATCATTTCCTTTCCTGCTCTCCTCCGTCTCTCAGCAGGGAATCACTCCCTTCCCGCTGCACGTCCAGGTCCGAATGGGAGGAATTGGAGGGCGTAATGGCTCTGAATGGCAGTGATGACATGCTGCATGGATGAAAGGGGACAAAAGCTGCCACTTGGCTTGAAGTAATAGTTGCACTGTATGAGCACATATAACAGCTGAGCCAGCGTGAAAGCTTTCATCTGCAGGCTTCAACAAAACGGCAACCGAGGAATTTCAACTCAGTTTGAACTGTCGTACACTTTGCAAGGGTCAAATCAAGAGCAGTTACATGTGCATACTGCCCTGAAATAATACGCCGATTAACCTTTGAGTTAATCAACATTAAAGATTTGATTATTGGGTGAAATGAAAGTTTTCTCTCAGGGAAAGAAAAGCATTTTGTGAGGATTAGTTGTATTCATGGATTGAATGTTATCATGAAATTCAATAGGTTTTTATCAGCCTCAGAGGTTCTTCTCCTTGTTCAGAGTGAGACTGTTGGAGGCGATCAGTGTGAACCGACAGTCATCAGATCATGTTCAGCAAAATGCAGAGTAACTTTGCTGAAGTTTGTAGAATCTGTACAGCGAGAAACACGAGGTGCAGCTCCTCCAACGTTCTAGTTTTGAATTCACTGCTGCTGTGTCACAGCCACCACCGTCTTTCTCCTCTTTGATCCACGATGCCGGACTGTGATGTGAATAGATGCCAATATTACGCCGTCGTGGAATCAGTTTGAATGTCCTGAGGCGAAAAGCTGCCACAGCTTGTTATGGCAATGTAGAGTGATGTTTGTGGAGCTATTGTTTCTTGTTTCTACATCTACCAATGCAGTTTCTGTTCCCTAAACATAACCCTGTTGTTTGAGCATGTAAACCTCACAAAGTTTGTTTAACTGTGTGACCTCGAGCCTCTGCACATGGAGGAAGTGAGCAGGACCCTTTAACAGACATGTATAAGAGGTATAAGGCTCAAAACAGGTGATGAGGATCATACAGATGCAGACGATTGTGGCTTTTATCCATCGAGTCCTCGTATCCAATCAGCAGAAAATGTTGTTGGTCGTTGCTCTCTGAAATGACGCGTGTGTGTGTGTGTTACTTCTGTGTTGATTAAAGTCGCAGGTGGTAGATTAGCAGAAATTATACACTGATAATGTGTGTGTGTGTGTGTGAGAGAGAGAGAGAGGAAGTGAGTGAGACTGTGTGTGTGTGTGTGACTTTGTTTGCCAGTAAATAGCTCCAATAGAATCCAGCGCTTTTGTTTGCAGGGCTGTGAAGTTTAACAAGGAAATAGAGGAATTCCTTTTTCTGTGTGTGTGTTTGTTTGCTTGTGTGTGTGTTTGTGTGTGTGTGTGGACAGTTTTGCCCGCCCTCACCTTCTGAAAGTCTTTCTGAGGCCTGATTGAGGTTTCATTATGCAGAATTGGTATTTTTGTGACATTTAGCGCCTGCAGCTTCAGAGTCATTCATTTCTGCACCGCTGTCATAAACATAAACAGCTACTGTTTACTACTGACTCCTCGTCTGTTATTAGTTTAGTTATGATGGAAAAACAACATGACAAACATCAAACGAGTGCAGCAATACAAGACATAATACGCCGGCTAATATTACCCAGAGTTCAACAGCTTGAAGTCCAGCTGTGCGTCTGTCTGCAGACTTTTATTTCACAAAGCTTTTTAACAGCCACACTGAGATTTACTCTCGTCCTGCGACCTCTTTTTCACTCGTAGAGACATTTGAACCCTTTTCCATTGTCTGTTCACCACCCGGGCCTGAAAACGTCCTGCTCCCAGCGGTCTAAAGCTCTTCTGCTGCCGGTGTAAACACCAACACTCTGCAGCTACAGTTAGCTGTTAGCTTTACTTTTGCCACAATCAAAGCAAAGACAGAGCAGCCGGTGGACCTCAGAGGGAAAACAAGAGAATATTTTCTCCATAAAATATGATCCATATCACCAAAATCAGGGATCTAACTGGCACAGCAGTTTGTATTTGTGCACTGAGGTCACAGAGTGCAGGAACAGGCGTTAGAGATAATTTTTTAGGTAAAATACTTACGTATAGTTGCCTGAAGGTTCAGGTGATCCTCAGGGTTCGGGTCGGGCTAACCCGTTTAGTTGTGATAGTTGGTGTAAGGGCTGTGGGAATGCATCATGTCCTCAGTTTGTGAAGCACTTTTACCAAATTTTAACTCGACCCGTCAGGAAAAAGACAAAAGCAGAAACTTTGAGAAACATTGTTAGCCTAAACACAGGTTACACACGCCCGGAAAATAATCTGATCCACCACAATCAGCGCTGCTGTATAATTTGATTCATTGTTTCAGTCACAGCTTTCCCGGATCCTGCGGGGGACAAATAATGAAGTGGTGATGGATTAAGTACAAAGGTTTTAATTACACTGTGTTTATTGCTTTTGTTCTGCCTCTGAGTTTGACCCTCGGGGTCGTCGTGCTGCAGCGTGCTGATCAGTCATATCTCCTCCTTATTAAAACGTCCTTATTAAAGGGAATAATGAAAGAGGAGAGTCTGATATCTGTGAGTCCTCTGACACTGTTCATGTCTCAGGGGCTTTTCATTGAAGTGTGCAGGCATGATCTGCTCCTATAGAGGTAAGAGGAGCGCTCGCTCTATATGTGTGTTTTATCATTTCAAATCAAAGCCGTGTTCGATAGCCCCGGACCTCTCGCTGTCCTGTGGGATGATGACGGACGGAGGCTGAAGGTGAAGTTACACACAATGGAAGCAGAGAGTTCAGCTGTAATGATGAACACAAAACCATGGAACCATCATTTAAAATCCTTTGTGCTGATTGTTGTAGTTTCATGATGCACGTTGAATATATTTGCATGCAGGAAACTCTCTCTTACATGCAGCCGTGCACGTTCTGATAAAACACTCTGCTGTGTTTGACAGCTCGATGCCTGAACATGTCGTTTATCAATCTTACTTCATGGAATCAAAACGGGATTTAAAAAGAAGTTTTCCTCTGCTCGTGGACTTGTTGGAGGCTGTGAGCTCAGTCTCGCTCTTTCATTCTTCAATCACCTTCTTGAAAAGTTTGGCGTTGAGATATTTGCTTATATCCACAATCAGAATCATTCATTTCGGGGTGAGATTGCTTTGTTACAGGTGCTGCTGTATAAAGATAGAATAGAGAGTAATTCTATAAATAATATAAAGGTAAAAAAACATGCTGCGCTAAATATACATCAAGAAAAAATACAGATGCAACTAGTAAATAAAGTTATGTACGTATAGAATAAAATAGAAATATGAAATATACCTTTGAAGTAAAAATATGTATCAACAGTGTGACAAATTGATTATTGCACTTTGTTTCCATCGAAAGTCTGTTTTGCACAGATGAATTATTATAAATAAAGTTATGAATCATGTGTTCATAGCTGCTGACACATTAATATGTCTGCTCGTGTTCGTCCTTCTTCTCTCTGACCTGCAGCTGCAGCTCGTTGGTTTGAGCCTTTAAACGCCCACCGAGGCTTCCTTCACCAGTTTAACTGTGTGTGTGTGAGCTGCACAGATGCAATTAAAGCAACAACTCCAAAGGCGCTCAGAGAGCTCTGACCTCTGCCAAGGCCGCGTCCTCTTTCACTGTTAACAAAAGTACTAAACAGTCTTTTAGTCGGCCACAGATTCAGATCTGCTTGAACACTGAATGGATTCTTCTTCAGCTGTTGCTTTATCCTTCTACCACGTTTCATGAATATCAGGTCAGAAGTTTAACCGTAATCCTGCAAACAGACGTTGAATTGAATTGCATTGCAATATATACAGTCCATACAGTAATATGCACTTCCATGGTGCAGCAAGACTTAACTAAAGAGATGTCAGGTTCTTATTTCATTTAGCACAGAATAAACTGGTGAATTGATGTTAAACATCATCACGTTCTAACTCAATAAATCAAGACGTTCTAATGTCACTCTGTATCAAAAAACACATTTCTTTTATTTATTTTTCCTCTAACAGGAGCTCCAGCCTTTATATTATCACTAAAGGGAGACGACTTAATAACATAACCTTGAGAAAATACCTGCTGTATGACATGAACATGGAAAACACATACAAACTGAGATCAGCCAGCATGCAACTGAAGTGGCTGGTGCCAAATTTAGTCGTACCATTGGGTTATTTCCTGCTTGTTGTGAGTTAAATTCCATTTTCCAAAGCAGACTGTTGTTATTGGTGCAGGAGAGCAGCTCATAATGTGCACAATGCAAAAGGAAAAGGCCCCAATAATGTTTATAGGAGTCCTAACTGGCAGCTTTCCTGGACTTCCAGTGAAACGCCACATGGGCTCTTTGCAGCAGCACCTCTAACACCTCCAGCAGCTTTAAAGTGCTCATTAAACACGCTTTTAACTCGGGCATTTCAGGTTCCAGGTCTCCTTAGAAACCGGAGAACAATGCTGCGTCCCGGGCTGACCGGGGACGTCTCGGAAACCATTTTTAAAAGGATGCTTCCAGTTGGAGATAATTCCCGCCTCCTCTGTCTGTTGCTATGCGATGGAACTTTAACCCCTTCCCCCCGAGCGCTGCTTTAAAGGCTGCAGAGGTAACCTTTAAAGGAAACGACAGCACAACCTCTCAGGAATGCAACCTTTGTCTTTGTTGCTTGCTTTCAGTAATTATAATTATTGAAGAAGTGTGATTACTTTTAAAGGAAAATATTCACACAGTGTTATCATGAAGCTGCAAATAGAGAATTTAAAGCTGTTTTTAAGTCAGCAGAGGGAGAATAAATAATAACCTCCCAGCAGCGTGCACATGGAGTCAAAAGGCAAAATGAGGACAAAGGAAATAAAAACCTGATGGCCGTTTTCTTTTACTGCTACAGAGAAGATGTTGTAAAAACTAGACGACGGAACGACGGCTCGTCAGGAAAGGAAATAACTCTCCAAAGTTAGTCTAACTTTTAGTGAAGGAAAAACTGATACGTCCAAAGGTATCTGTTGACCTCTGACCTGAACATATCTGATGAGTGGCTTCTGTTTCCCCACGAGTTTCCTCTTCACAGACACGCCCACTTATTTATACCATACAGTACAATATATTATTTCCACATACTTTAACTAGAATATCTGTATCTCTAAACAGTGTCAGTCAGAACATGGATTTTTCTATGAAGTTCCTCAAGATTTACTAGTATTTTGGAGTGATTTTTGACAATTTCTATCATCTAAAGTGGTCAAGGTGGTTAAATTTTGCACCAGATTTGTGTGACAAATGTTATTGACCAAAGAAATGTATGCAACCACAAACTGGAGCATTCAGAGGACGGAGGCTTTAACACTATAGAGACAATAAGTTCATGAAAACTGAATCTCAGCAGGATTTTTCTCTGCTGTTCCTCGATGTCTAAGTGTCATAATGTGGTAATATTTTGAGAATTTTAGGCACCAAATCTGCGTAACAAATGTTACATTAGCTGATGAATTAATGAACTAATATCAACTGATTAATCTTCTTTCTGCTTATGCCTTTCACGTCTCTGTGACGGTTACTGTTGACCTGCTATCTCCCCCTGAATCTCTGTTACAGCACATGAAACCCGACTCCTCCTCTGTATTAACTTCACCTCTTAATGTGACAAACTCGTGAAAAAACCTGCAGCAATATTGAATATTTTGACAATATGAATCTTTGTGCTAAGCTGTGTGCTGTGGAAACGGCTCTGCAGGCTTCTTCCTCTGTACGTTTCCTCCTGTGTGATTGTTGATGGGTTTTTAAAGGAGCTGTTTCCTTTTTCCTTTCACAGTGATTTACTGCTGACGTTCCTCTTTCACAAATCTCCAATTCAAGCCAGTTTTGTTGAAACACCTCGATAAGAGTTTGAGATAAAGAAAAATAATTCAGCTTTTTCAGAGCGTTTGATGGATTGTTGATCAGATCTTCTACCTGCAGCGATGAAGCACATGAGGAGCAGATTTGTTCTCTGTGTGACGGACTGACAGGCTGACAGATCTGGGTCAGAATACTGTACACGTTAACTCTCTGTAGTCACACAAACGGATGGATCAGATATTATTAAATGATTGGCCTCATCATTTCCATTTCACAGGCTTTTCATCATGCAAAGACGAGCATCAATCATCTGTCCCTTTGACTTCCCTCACACACACAAACGGCTTCAGTCAGACGGATTCACGGTGAATGAACCCGCTCGGCTTTTCTCCGTCTCCGGCTTCACGTTGACCTTCACAGCAGGCAGAACCAATAACCGTCTTTTACTCTTCCCACACAGTTATTACACAGAATATATTATAATGTAAATGACAGCAGGGATAGAAATCTAATATATGCACACTTATGTCAATCTGCATACATAAAGGGAAGGACACATGGCTCATAATGCACATATGACTTCCTTATGATAAGAAGTAATACTGTTAATGTCGTATCCAGGACATTTGTTCACTTTATCTATGTTAAGCTGGTTTTGTATGTTTTATCTTATATTTTATATGCTCACAGACTTTAAAACAACGTGTAACAAACGTCTGACACATTTTAGTGCACGTTTTAAAAGATTGTTTGAGGATTATTGCTGCAGAAAAAAATGAATATTGCAACCAAAGACTTTAGCAGTAAACGTCTGATATTACTGCTGAAAGTGTTCATAACCGGGTTCTTTAAGACAGCGGTTGTTCTGCAGGTTTTCATTTTTACTGATCACTGCACAGCCTTTAGTGGAGATAAGGAGCAAAGATAGAACTTAACATTCATATTTTTATGAGGTGAAACTTTAAAATCCAGCTGAGGTTTGGTGCTGATCATGTCACCCCTGAAAGTACATGAATTTTAGAGGAAGTCTGTCATTATTACAGAGGAAAGTTCAGCTGGTTTGCATGAAATCAAACCAGTTTTAGCTCGTTTATCAGAAATCAACCAAACTCAAAGGACATTTTCACACCTGTAGTTTAATGGATCGAGTCCAAATCAGTGGATGAGTTTCTAAACTTGGAGCGTTTGTCTTTGGATCAGTTTGGTTGGTCGGACGTGTCTGAGGACAGTAAATCCAGGAAGAAGCTCCATATTTCAGCCGGTTCTGGGGTCAGATTGAGGTCGTTCTGATACTTTGAGGAAGTTTTTCTGAGTGTGATGCAGTGTTCACACCTGCCCGAACAAACCGCACCAAAGGGGACAGATCCAGGGTCAGATTCAGCCAAATGTGTGTGAAAACGTCCACAGTGACACGGCTGTAATCTCACCTGTTGTCCAGTGTGTCTTCTATCTTTACCTGTGTGATTTTCCAAACTGTCAGGACTAAATCCGTCTGAGAAATGGAGTGAAAACAGATATTTGTAGGGTTTCTCTTCTCTGCAGGTTTCACACATTCAGGGTTGAAGTATTAATATATATTGAAGTTACTTTTACTTCCTCTTGATGTGGAAGTGACTAACGGGCTCCAGTCTTAATGGATCAAGGCTGAAAAGTGTGTTTGAGTCTAATTCTGTCATGTGCAATTAAGAAGACGACTGAAAGACAAACGGCGCTGTGGTACGGCGAGCGCCGAGGAGCGGAGAGCTGACTGCTGCAGCAGATGTCTGCGGGCTGTTTAAGTGTGAAAAGAACGATAAAAGACTGAATCACGGCGTGACGCTGCACCTCCAGTAATGACTCCTCAGAAAACTCACTCTGTCAGATTTGTTCAGAGACGCTGCAGTCTCAGCTGGTGTGTTCCCGTGTCTCAGTGTCACCGGTAACCTTTTCCTGCAGGCGCGCTGACAGGGTGTGTTTGGTTTAAATAACACACGCATCACTGCTAACAGGACGGCGGCGGGCGGGCGGGAGGCTCGTTGCAGTAATTTACTGGCCCTCTGTGAGTCGTACTCAGAGCAGGGATTCATCCTGACAGAGTGCTCTCAGACGGCCGTTTAATGAGGCTGTGTGATGTGTTCTGTGATGGACGGCTGCAGGAAGCATCTCTGATTTAACCAGCCGAGGGTCTGATTTATATTCTTCTCGGACAAAAACATGTCTCCTCTCAAGGACAACAAGGGCTGTGATTTAATTAGTTTGAATGTGATCAACCCTGCAGGAGGCTCGATTTGAATCATTTCAGAGTTTAGTACTGAGCTGCTGCAGAGACGTCCTGATTGTGCAAACTTAAGTATTTGTTTGCATGCAAAAAAATCACAAAAAAGTCGATCATTCCATCTAAGATCTTTGTAAAATATATCCAGAATGATGAATTTACATCCATTTTTAATGTTAAACAGTCTTTACTCCTGTTAGCCATCTATACGCTATAATTTCTTCCCATGAAGCCGACATGAAAACTATGAAGTTAGTCAGTAATTTCTCAGTCAGTCAGTTTCCAGCTCCGAGCTGCTGCAGAGTGAAGCTCACACACTGATCCATTAACATGCTGTGAATAAAATCACACATACAGCAGGATAGTGCTGTGATTTAAAGCTGTAAAGGCAGAAAATGCTTCACTGAAGGCGACAGAAAACACGTCCAGTTTGCAGAATAGACGTCTCGCTCCCAGTGGAGATTCCCAGTAATAACCCAGAGGGACCAAATTATTAGTTAACTTTGTTGTTTGTTTTACTCTAAATGTTGAAGAAGACTTGAAACTAAAGTTTAGGACCATAAACTCACTGTGAGAAAGTTTATTTAGGCCACAAATTAAGTCAGAAGTCATTTTTCTCACAGACTTCCTCCAGCTGCAGTGGAGTCGCCCCCTGCTGGCCACGAGGAAGAATGCAGCTTTAAGATTTTTTAGTTTGCACCTTGTGCTTCAGTGGTTACAGTAAATAATAATAATAATAATATTAAGTCCCTTACGCTGTGACAGTGTGGACAGAGTTTGTTAAATGTAGGCCAACCACGATTATTCCTATATCATCTTATCGTTCGGTATATAAAATGGGCACCATAGTTTTTTTTCTGGACTTGAGAAGCATTTTAACGCAGAGTTTTATTATATTTAGTATATAGTTATAGTTATATTTAATATATAGTTTTATAATATTAAATATCTTATAGAAAAACTATTTTCCAGCTGTTAATATGTTATTTATCATATAACATAATGTAATACATATTTATTTCAGTGCAACTTTTTAGATTTTGTTTTGGGTGTAGTTTATTCATGTATCTATTATTTATTTAGAATATTTTAATATTTCTTTTCCACACTTTAATTCCAATGTTTGATTTTCTAGAGATTTGAAAATTAATTGCATTGGACAAGGATGGATTTTTCTGCTCTAATGTCATTATATCAGGGTGTAAAATCGTTTATCGTGATAGTTTCTGGGGAAAATATTGTCCAAAAACTGTGTTAAATAGTTAAAGCTGTTGCTACATGTTGCAAAACCTCATCTGTGTTTTTACAGCAGTACGATAAAAATGGCCGCTGTTTTGACAATCCCAGTTGATTGACATGTGAATGTCTTATTCTGTCACTATGAATATATGATATAATATATGATATACTGCAGTCTTTCATCATCGTTAAACGCTGCTCTGAGGTCAGCAGCTGCACTGAAGGAATGACTGAATAAATCAAACACACGTTTCTATTCAGAGCCATTAAAACGCTGCTGATTGCAGCTTCAGTGTAACTTAATGCATCATGTTGGATGTATTTATTCTGCTCTAATGGCTCCCAGCACTAATCCCAGGTATTAGCCTTACAGGTGTTCGACACCCTCTAACCTACTTCTGTCACAGCGTTTACACAGAGAGAACATTTCTTTCTCTCTCACTCTCACAGACACATTGTGTGTTCATTACTGAACTCTGCATACTCTCTCAGGCACAAAGTCTCCCAGAAAGTCTTTTCATCTTTTCAATTACAGCGCTGAATGAGGCGAGGGACGGGTGTGCAGGAGGGAGGATTCTGGGGATGAAACGGCCCTGTGACAATGGACCCGGCTCTGAGTGTGTGTGTGTGTGTGTGTGTTAAAGTCGAGGTGATAAAAAAGGCAACAAAAGACCACGTCCCTGCCTCTCCCTCTCTGTCTCACACACACTTTCACACGTTCACACAGTGACTTTCCTGCAGGTAGCCGACTTCAGCCCTGCAGAAGTTCTCGTACGTTAGAAACCTGATAGATGTCAGAACCAGGTTCATGAGGCTGAATGGTGCAATCTCCTGAAAACTGTCAGTCAGGCTGCAGAATCAGCCCGAGCTGTGATTGCATCAGACGTTTCGAATCTTTAATGATGATAAAACTTGGTCAGAAATAATCTGGGAGACGTTTACTGGCTGCTGCATCAAGAAATATTTGTATCATTTCAATTTAAGAGCTCAACCTGATAGAAAAATGCTCCCAGTTTAAGCTCAGTCTGTGAGTCTGCAGCCGTCAGACAGTCAGTGAGTTCACATACAATTCAACTTTGACCGTGACATAAATAATCAGCGCTCCTGGTTTCCGTGAACTAACACGTCTGCAGGCATGTCTGTCTGTCTGTCTGTCTGTCTGTCTGTCTGTTGTTGGGAATGAATTGTCTGTGAATGAATTAGCATGTTAATCAGCCCATTGTTATCACATCGTGTGACGAGAAAGAGTGATTTGCATCTTTGATTGGCTTTTAGCCGCTGGTGGAGGGTTCATGGTGTGTGTGTGTGTATGCGTGTGTGTGTGTGTGTGTGGGTGTGTGTGTGTGTGAGCAGGAGGTGTCTCATTAATGGGTTTCTTCTGCAGTGTGTGATCATCACAGCTTGGAAATCAGTCTGCTTCTGTGTGTGTGTGTGTGTGTGTGTGTGTAATGATTATAATGTTGACACACACACGGGGGTCTTAAATGAAAGGCAGCAGCTTCGTTTCCACACAGTGAAGTCAGAATTATCATGTGAAAACAGTTTCCTGTCCTACGTTTCTGTAAACGGTGACGTTCGTCCCTGTAGGAGCCACTTCACTGCAGTGAGGACATTTCTCCAGCAGCTGTTTACAATGAGCTGCTGTGACCTCCAGGATAATCACAGCCTCATGAAACTCTACAGACACAAACTAGAGACCTGGAGCTTTCAGAGGGTGTTTAGCTTTCCTGTATATATTGACAATCAGGGGTTTTCTCAGCAGTTTAGAGAACAGAAGTGTTCGCCATTGAAACACTGAAAATACAGAAATCTTACTCTCTCACAGCATGGATTTGTCTGAGTTCTTCCAAAGATCTTGTCAGATTCTGGAGGGTTTCTGACCCCTTTTTTTCCCGATATGAAAAAAATAGCTAAATACAGCATTAAATGTGTGTAACAAATTGCTGCAACAACTTATGGGACCAAGTTGAACCTGGAAATGGGAGAAAATCAGCCAGACTCTGATACTGGGACCCTGATGCATCTTAACAGTAAATAAATCATCTTTACTAAAGATTTTGGACCAGAACAACTTGACACACATTGCTGAGCTGCATCTCAAATGAACCTTCAGGTTCTCAGCTTTAGACTCTGTGTCATTGTGTTGTTTTACATAAGGAAATGATCCTGTTAACTTCACATTGTTTACGTGCTCGTTCTTTCCACACATCACGTGCCGGCAGCAGGAACTTCTGTGTCCATTTCACGTCTTTTTGTGAGATCAGGCTGAAAGGAAAAAGTTTGTCCCCTTGTCATCTCACATCAGTTTAATAATCTGACCTCCTGACCTTCAGGGTTTGGAGGAAGAAGCTGGTGAAGGATAAAACTTTTAAATGAAACATGTAACGATGTTGCAGCTCAGAGTTTGAACAGAAGGTGATTAGACTTCTGTGAGTTATTGTCACCTTTAGTTTCTTGGATTTGGGTTGGATAAAAGGATTGAATGAATCACCTCTTCAGCTGGTTATTGTGCCTTTCATAATAATTGCATTCTGCCAAAATAAGTGGAAAAGCTCCTTAAAGTGTTGCAGTTTGTGAGTGAAAGCACATTAAGGTTCTGGGATAAAGTGTCTGCAGGTGGTAACATATGTTAATATATAAGGAACAGCAGGAAGAAAACAAAGTGCAGCAGCTGCTGGTTGCCATAGACACAAAATCCATATCTTCATAATCTGAGCTCATAGAAAATGCTAATCAAGTTCGCCCGAGCGTCGACGCTCTGTGTGTGTTTTATTGCCGTGCATTTGAATATTTGATGTGTTTTCGCAGCACATTATGAGCACGTTCAGCACTGAAAGGTGCATGTGTTTGCACACACACACGCCACTCTGCAGCACCTAGAGTGTGTTTATAATTGGCCACATGCTGATTGGAAAAACATGCAAGAAAATTAGTCAAATTACAGTGAGAAGTGCTCAGCGGGAAGCCGGGATGGAAAAATAAATGTGGAAATGTTTCTCCTTTTATGAATTCATGACGGCCGTGGTGGGATAGAGTCCAACAGCTCAGGATCACTGAAAGGGGATTTCTTTAAATCTGGTGCAAACGTTCACTTCGATTTTCACAGTCAGAGTTCATCACATCACATGTGGAATTAACTCAAGAATTAAAATGCTCATTATGACAAAAGTTCCCACTGATAGGATGAAATAATTTAGTGATATTTTGTCTCCAAAAGTTCTGCAAGTATTCTGCAAAAACACCTTTCTGCACTGTACATGTAAACACTAACTTTCACAGGAAATATTCTGCATTATTTTACACTTTTTTTCTTTCTTCCATAGAACTGAAATCCCTGTCAGTGTTCAGATATATGTTTTGGGTTTTATGCTCATTTTTATACATGATTTCTTAGTCATTTTAAACAATTTTAACAGGAAATAACTGTAGATGGACCGGGCTGTTTTTATATTAATGTGTAAATACAGTAAATGTACAGACATGAACCTGAAAGTAGTTGTTTTTCATGAGTTATTACATAAAATGTATGTTTCCTCACTGTTAAATTACCATTTAACAAAAGAATAAACTGATATTTAATTCCTTTTGACTGAAAAAACTGCTGTAATTTGATGGTATCCGTCTGGAAACTTTGCTGCCAGACTTTTTCTGTTTTTATTGTTATTATTCTTTAATACAGTCTGATTATTATGTCGTACCGTAACTCAGATCAGACAGACTGAGAGCAGATTTCACATGTTAATCTGATAACTCTGCAGATCTTCTGTGCTGCAGGTTGAAGATTTGTGTAATAAATCGTAGCTTCTTTGCGGCACATTTTAAAGCATTTTCTCCTCACATGGCTGCATGTCTGAGTGTGGACAGACATGGATGATCCTTTTCTGATCCATGTTCATCAGTGTCACACACGGAGAAATCAGTTTTTATTATCAGGAGGAACAGCTCAGTAAAGTAATCTATCCATCCTGCAGCTCGCCGACAGCTGATGGAGAGGGAGACCTTTACCTCACACACACACACACACACACACACACACACATACAGTAACTCCTCTGCTGCTCCTTCATCATCCAAACACTCGATGGAGAACCGATCGGCTCTTGTTTTTTTGCCGCTGATGAAAAGAAACGATCGTGTTGACGTTGCTGCAGAGTTTTCTGTCAGTCACTGATTGGTCGATCAGCTTTCTGTGAGCTGGGAGTTTGTGCTGCACCAAGAAGCCACATTTTACCTCTAAGATAAGATAATCAGGCTGTTATTTTCCTAATTTGTCAAATGCATATACACATATAAGTTTGTCCCAAGACGTAGCATGTTGAATAGGATGCAGATGTTCACAGGAAGTCCTCATGAAACCAGATGCATCTTGCAGTCTGCAGCTCAACGCTCAGTTTCATGATGAAGAAGGACGAGCCAGCTGTATGCATCCTGCATGCAACAGTGTGTAATAAAAGTAAAAAAATAGGGAGCATATGTAGTATTTAGAGCTCTGTTTGGTCTAATAAACGCCATGAAATGGTGACAAATATCCGTCACAGTTTCCCAAAGTCCATGGTGAGAATGTTTCGTATCTTGTTTTGTCAGAATAACCGTCCTAAACCAAAGATATTCAGTTTATAGTGATAGAAACAGAGAAAATCCACATTGGAAGCACGTTGGGACTTTCTCATGTATATTTTAACAAAATTCGACTTTCTATTATAACCATCAGCTTCAGTCATTTCATCTTTGAGATATTATGTTTTTCAGTCTCTTTGTGATTCACTAACTAGAACAATAACAGGAGTCTGTCAGAGGTTCAGTCAGAGCTGCTGTAAACACTTTGGAACGAAACGCTGCAACATCGTCTCTGAACTCAATCAAACAGGAAGTGAAGGGCTTCATTCGTAGTGTTTCTGCAGAGTGTTATCTTTATTATCATCATGCATGAACACGCTAAAAGAAACATTCATGTTTTCAGTGAGCAGTGAACTGAACATTTCCCTCTGCAGCACATTAGTCTGAGCGTTACCCTGCTGAAGCCAGATCATGTTTATATTTAAAGGAGATTAAGGAACAAATCTGTACAGATTCCATGGAAAAAATCTCACATTTTCATTCAAATTATATCCAAAAACAAATCTGAACGCACATTGAGATGCATTAAAATCAAGAAACAGAAGAAACTAACATGGAGTAGGTCGTTTTTTGGGACTGCGATTTAAAAATTATTGAACAATAAATGTGAGCGAGTTCATTTTAATCTGTGTTAACTGACCTTCGAGTCTTTAAGGTCAGATCTGTGAGTTTAATGAGTGAATGAGTTCCTGCACACTGACCTCTAATAAGGAAACCAGGTGGATGGAAGATACGGATAATTCGATGTTCAGGTGATTTAAAACGTCTTAATTCTGTGCAGGTCAGTGGTGACAGATGACATGTCGTACGCTCTTCATTTTCATGTCCATAAATCATGTTGACGCCTCAGATTAATAGAGCGAAGTCACATGTCTGCACGGTGCTGCTTTGTGTTTGCAGTGTAATGAAGCTTTGTGTGAGGATATGCAGTCATCTTTGGGGCTCTCAGTGACTAAAGGTGTCTGATGAACAGTAACTGAGTGTGACCTTTGCCCCCTGTGTCCCAGCTGAATCCGCCGGGCCTGCTGACTATGCCCCGGAGCCCCACCTCCAGTGAGGATGAGATGGCCCAGAGTTTTTCCGACTACTCCGACGACTGCGCCTCCGACAGCTCCCGCGAAGAGACCATCTACGAGACGATAAGAGCCACAGCCGAGCCCTCGCCGAGCCGCATGGACGACATTCACACCAACTCGCTGGTCATCCGAGTCCTCATCCCCGACCTGCAGCAGACGGTGAGGATCTGAGGGGTGTTAGTTAGTGTGTGTGGGAGGCCACATGAAACATGAACCACATTGTTTTTCTGTATTGATTATCTCACATATTTGTTGAGCTCCGCTGCAGAATGAATGAGCGTTTGTTTGACTTCTGATTTACAGTCAGAGAGCTTCTTTTCTAACTCAATCACACAATTTCACACCTGCAGTTGGGTGATTTTAGTTCTGGTCCACACTGAATTCTTCCACACAAACCAAGAGGAGCAATCATGAAATCAAACACACTGATGTGTAATTCTTTCCTGCACAGGTTCTGCAGTTGCCATCTATCATAATCAGGCCCACAATTTTCTGCAGCACTTTAACGCGTCTGATGTGCATGTTTAAGCTCTCGGTTTCACAAAGAAATAGCTGATTATAAGCAGTGTGAGTGTTATCAGTTGGAGTGTCTGTAAAGTGTTTTATTCTGGGTGCAAGAATCCTTTTTTCAGTTGTTTTCAACGAGGAAAGACATCCAGCATCTGTTTTCTTTGGAACGCAACGAGAGAAAGGACAAAAAGAAGGTGCACAGTGAAGGTTCGGGCCTGATTACTGTGGGACTGTCAGGTTTTCTGCAGACTTAATGAGTGTAGTTTGCACACATGATGTGCAGAAACAGTTTTATATATACAGATCAATCGTGCATGAACAGATTTGCTTTAGTGATATAATTTGTTTGCTTGGTTTGATCCCCAGCAGCGTTCCTGGTCCTGGTTTGGGGTCCGACTCACAGCTTTCACACCATCCAAAACAAACCGTACAAGCCGAGCAGACGTTAGTTTCAAAGTGAACAGAGCAGGTTGAACACACCTGCAGGGCGCTCTGAGGCAGCTGCTCAGGATGCTTTAAACAAACAGCAATATGTGACTAAAGGAGTGTAAACAAACAGACGCGTTTCCAGATGTTTTCTCAGTGACCCACATGTGCTTCAGTGCACTTCAACAAGGTCACCAGGGCTCATTTCTGCCCTCTTATGCACTTAGTGTTTCCTTTATTATTGCTGTTGATTTATTGTAAGAGACAAACTGAGACTTAGAGGATGTAGGAGAAGATAAACAAGACAACTCATTTAATCTGAAGGATACTCAGTCTGTCCTGGTAACCTTTCCTGTATGATGTTGTTCATCTAAACCCTTCAGGTCATGTATAAATAATGAGATTTACCTTTTAAGCAATTAAACAAAACAAAACATATATATGAATTCTCTCTGAAACATGTAGAAGCTGCCTGTGGTTTTTTAAACAAGCTTCCTGCAGTATAAACTAATATCTGTTTCAGCTTAAAGCCTTTGACTAGAATGACCTTTGACCTCAGACTGTATATAAAGATAAACGATAAAAAATTAAGTCAAAGTATCTTACAGACTTGGCAGACTGCGCAGTAGTTCATTTCTCAGAGCATTTTAAAGATTCTCATGAGAAAAGTTTGATGGAAACACCAAAATTTGATAAAAGTTTTAATGTTTGCATGAGGTAGTTTTTGTCTTTTACTAAAAATATTAATGTGCTAAACAGGAGATGGAAACTCTTTCTGAATAAGTTCAGAAACATTAAACTGATCAGCTGTTAGTAGTTGAATCTAATTCCTGCAGACTTCTCTCCGTTTCCTGTTTGTTGTTGTTTCCTCTCTTCTTTTTCTCCTGTTTCCTGATTATCCTGCAGCAGCATCACGCTGCCCCCTGCTGACCAGAGGACGTTACTGCAGCGCACTTTATTGATGGAAACTCACTGATTCACCGTTTCTTTAATGCAGCATTTAAAATTTTGCTTTAAAATTAGCTTCATCTTTAATGGAAACACAGCTCCTTGTCGTGCTGCCTGAGCATCAATGAACTAATTTAAAAGCTTATCAGTAAAAAACGAACACTTGAACACACGTCCGGCTGATAGGAACGTTCTTCGATGTGATTCTGATTTAAGTCACTAACACTGAGGGGGCGGGGCTCCTGACCTGCAGGCCGTCCATCTTCAGAGTCTTCCCCTGGTGGGCGGCGTGCAGGGCGATGATGTATGTGGTGTGTGTAGGTGAGGGTGTGTGTTTAATGTGGATGTCTGAGGGGATCCTGTAAAGGACAGAGGCAGCTCTCTGTGTGGGCGCAACTATAAACCCTGCAGATCAGGGGAGTAAATCTCCGGCCTGCAGGACTCTTTGTGTGACAGGTAACAGGATGACAAATAAGTGGAGCCCAGAGGAAGAAAGGTAATCACTGATGAAACACGTTAATTAAACACACATAATTGTCCCCACGTTTTCCATTAGTATGGAAATGAGCGTCAGGTAGAGAACAGCAGAAAGTAAATGATGCATAATGAATGAAACTCTCAGGCCTCATACCGACACAAGCAGCATCCAGCACGTTTATACCCATCGATGTTCTTTCCTCTGACGGCTTCAACATGTTAGATCCTTCATAACATGTGGGGCTTTTTTTTTAGCTTGAAACAAACTATAAATAGTTAACCAATATCCTTACAGTCCTAAGCATTAACAGACTCCATAACAGACTCCTCAGTGAACCGACAGCAGACTGAAGATAAAAAGGACGAGAGATTAACGTCCATTCTTCTGCTTCACACTGGAGTCACACAGTCGATATCCTATCATATATCATATATCATATCATATATCATATCATATAGCATATCTGCTGGCTTGTGTGTTGCCTGAAATGTATTTATGCTGTTTTATTAGACGTGGAAATTATGCATTTTTAATCAACATGTCTTTAGCTGCAGAGTGTTGCTTGTAATGAGGCCCCAGGTGAGCTGCAGCTCCAGTATGATGTGAAATAACGGAGCAGTATGTACAGTAAGCGTACAGTGGCAGTGGCTGGTTTTCCTTTTGGATGTGCAGCTTTATCATCAGACAGCAGCTGATCTGTTCTGGAGCCGCTGCCTGTGCAGCAGCTTCATCTCGGCCTGATGCAGCTTTGAGCAGCAGCTCTTTGTTTGATGTGCGAGTCCTCGGGGGACTGAACTGCTCCAGATAGCTTCACACTGGATGTCCATGACAGTTTCCTCCTCATGTGCTGGGACACAAGATAAGAGAAGAAGAAGAAGAAGAAGCAGCAGAGCCACCTGGTGCTCCTCTCTGCTCTGTTTGGATCTCCTCCTACCACACACAGCTTTCCTTTTGGTGTCATTTTCAGGTCGACAGCTTCACGTCGGCTGGCTGATGCTTTCATCAGGACGTTAAGTCTCCTAAAAACTGCCAGCTGGGAGCAGAAGAGCACTTAGCCAAGACTCATCTCAGCTTGTTAAATGATATACAAAATAAATGTCAGCATGAGGTGGAGAACTTGCTCTGGAAGAAGGGAAGGCTGCGAGGTGTTTGTGGCCTGCAGCTTTAATGGTCTTTGAGGTGTTTGTTCTGCATTTTACTCAAAGTTGAACATTTTTCAACACTCTGCGATCAGGAACACACTGTAAACATGGAGAATAGACGCTCTGTGTCCTCACACTGGTTTTGTATGTAGCAGGGTGTAAATTAGTGGCATTCTCAATGCAAAGGGTTGAAAAAATAAGCTAGACTCATGCAGAAAACAATGCATATGCAGACACATTCATTTGAATTTGGATTGAAACTGTAATACTTTTTAAATGCTCACTGTTATGTTTGAGCATGAAGAAGTCAGATGGCTGTTTGAGTTTCCAGAGGCTCTAACTGTGTGTATGTATGTGTGTGTGTGTGTGTATATATATATATATATATA
>CAFUXE010000013.1:114248-125018 GCA_903364295.1 Serranus cabrilla | reverse complement strand
ACACACACTGAACATAAACAGGTCCTGCAGCTGAACTGTTGATCTCTAAACATTCATCTGACTCATCCTGCAGCTCTGAGTTCAGACCTGTTCGCTTTTATTCAGATTATTTTTGGATTTCATTAAAACACAGAATGATCTTCAGGTCTGCAGATCTCAGTGATAAACCAGTGAAACAGCAGATACTGAGCTGATCACATGTCATAATAATAATGTGGGTGTTGATGACTCTTCAAGTCAATTAACTCTTTGGAGTCGTGGATTTTTGCCACTTTAATACTTTTGATTTTTCCTTTTTATGCCACATTAAAAATGTTTATTTTTGCATTTTTTTCAGCACAATATGACCAAACAGTTACTTTTCCCTTTGGTGTACTGGCTCAACACATTGGACCCACAAACACACAGGTGTTTGTGTTTTTTGTTGCTTTTTAGGAATACATCCATACTTAACAAAGCTTTAAACAAGCTGCAAAAGTCTTTCGAATGTTCCAGTTTTTCTGCATCAGGATGGAAACACATTCAGGGGGTTTAAATGGATCAATACGGGTTATAAAAGGTTTGTGTTCTGCAGATACGCCTGCTGTTACAGAGCTGCAGCTGTTTATCGTCTGATCATCAGACGGAATAACCATTAATCAGTCATTCTCATGTTCTCATGTTGTTTTGTAAACTTAACCTGTAACACATTAGCCATACATTCAATCTAACTGTAGATAAATCAGAATATGAACTAAAACCTTTGCTAAAATATTAGAGAAATTGGACTTTGCAGGGAAATTAAACATTTGCAGGAAAATAAATCATGTGCAGGGAAATTTAAATATGTGCAGAGAAACCAATAACGAGGCAGGTTCAATCCGAGCGTCCACACTCAGACTTTTCCTGGTTAATCTGTCAGCGCTCAGTGCTGTAAGCCTGTGAATTACCTACAGTTCATAGTGTTGTAATCTGGTTGCAATATAAATGGTAAATGGAGGACTGACACACGGGTGTTCGGTCTGAATTAACAAGATCCACCAAATCTGCACATCGACTTTATTCATCAACTGTTTAAAGATTTGTCTTAATTATGCTGTTTTCTGAAAGATGTTTAAACTGGAATCTGACCCTTTAATTTGGCTGTAAAGAAAGTTAAACATGTGGAATAAAAAGTATCTTGCAGACTTCCTCTGAACAATCTGTAAATCTGGATTTGTTGGCTAAATGAAGCCTGATATTTCAGATTATTTGCTGTTAAACTGCCGGATGTTTTCCTCTGGATGTGGTGGGAAAAACAGAAACTATAGAAATAAATTGTGTCCTCTCCTGTGAGCTGCTGAGGCTGGTGGATGTGATGAGGACATCCCTGCCTCTCCTCCTCTCCTCCTCTATTCTTTTATTGCCACCCATTGTCTTTTTCTTCTGCTATCTCACTCTTCACTCCTCATTTTCTGCTCTCCTTCGGGGAGCTGCTCTCTTATCTATTTTTATCGTGCGGCCTGGAAAGAAAGCAGACGGGAAGAGAAGAGAAAGGATCGCCACGCTCTGAATCCTGTCATCCCTCCTCCTCTGCTTCCTGCTTCAGCAGCCTTTTATTCTGCCTTCTATCCCTCCGTCTCCAGCAGCGAGTCTCCCTCACTTCATCACTTTATTCCTAAACGCTTCCACTTTTCACAGTTGTGTTTGACCCTCTACACCTTCCTCTATCTCTACTTCTATTTCAGTCCTTGCAGCTCTGAACCTCTCTCCTTTCTCTCTCACACCCACCTCCGTTTGTTCTTTCTTCTCGCTGTGCTAACTCTTCCTCTCCTCCTGTTGTGCAGGCCAATCTGAGGAAGTTCATGGACCTCATCCAGCACAATCAGGTGGACAAAGTGTCCAAGATGCTGGAGAGAGGCCTCGATCCAAACTACCACGACAGTGACACTGGTGGTAAGGAAGCACACACACACACAGACTGAAAACTGAGTCCCAGAATGAGCAAATAAAGTCGTCAGACGTGTTTCCTCTCAGTCTGTCCTGACAGTAAAGTGTTCTGGATTTAAATGTGGGTTTGTGTTTGTGTGTCTGCCCACACATGAACCAACACCACCCATAACGACACATATTAGCATTTGTCAAATGACCCATATGATCGTTTCACGGTTCGCAGTACAGAGCGGAGCCTTCTAAAAATAGCACACATGTTATTATACAGACATGTTCGGGCTGCAGTTTCTGTGAATTTCTGCTACAAAACCCACTGAGCAGGTTTAGGGTCAAACAGTTCCTGGTTCTTTGTTCTAACAGGAAATAAATGATGTAAATGCTGGAAGTGAAGTAGTTACCATGACGACGTGACTACAGGAAGTGACATAGTTCAGTAAAAACGTGATGTTTGAGTCTCAGCAGGTTAGGATTTTGTCTTTTTAGGGTATTTTCTGTGTTTTTTTGGTAAATTTGTGGTAATCCTGTTTGTTTTTTGACCATTTTTTGGGTAAGTATGAGCCTTTTGGTAATTTTGTGGTCATTTTGTTTTTTTTTGTTGTAATTTTGTGTATTTTGGGGGTCAATTTTTGTAATTTTCTTCGTCTTTTTTTGTCAATTTACCTCTTTTTTTGTTGTAATTTTATGTCCTTTTTGTACACTACTCTCCTGGCTGAAAGTTCTGGGTTTGTTGGACCTGTCCACCTCCCCGAGCGCTGGAGGACAGTGTAACATCTTCGTCCTCTGGTCTGATCGCAGAACACTTCGGTGTGACGTCAGGTTACATTTCTCCAAAAGTTTGTTGTTATTTTACTGCATTTATTTGCAGAATAAACACAATAAAATGAAAGGAGGACTGGGCGATACCTACTGATCACAGTGGGCAGTGACATCGTCTGCACCCCTCATCCCGACTGATCTCCAATATATGGACACAAAATCCTCCATCAGCCATCTTTAATAAGAGGAAGTCTGATGTGTGTCATCTTATCAGTCCTGATGCCCAGTTTCAGTGTCAAAATATGTAAAAGTTTGCATTAGTTTGAACCACTTCTCAACTTGATGTTGGGACAGACCTTTGGTTGAACCTACAAAATGAATCCGGGCAAAATGAATCATAATCTGCAGCCTCAGAAACACAAACCTGAAACAAAGAAACAGTGGAGAAAGATTAATATTCTTCATCATCTCCTCCAGAATCCTCATTAATAATCCAGCCGTCGTTCTGCGGATGCTGTTCTCTCTCTGTGTGTCCGCTGGTCGTTGGCTCAGGTGTAGAGTGACTCCTACAGTATGTAGGTTAACAGGTAACCAGAGACCGCTGGGTGTCATTTTCACAGCTGAGCCAGCAGTTCTGCTCCACGTCGTCATGAGTCCTGGAGGATAATTACAGCTGATCAAAGTGTGAAACTGACAGAAACTGGACAAAAAACAAGCAGCTGCAAACGAAAAGAGCCGGAATCTGTTTTCCTGCTCTTCACTGTTCACTCGCTCCCAGAAAAAACGCATTCTGCACAGCTGAGTGATCCCTTCGCTTCGCTCAGGTGTTCCTGTATACTGACACCTGGACTCTGATCACTACAACAGGATATAAAGAACATTATTTGGACCCAGTGTGATTCAGGTCCTGGAGCAGCTCTCTGTTCCTATGACGTGGACCTGCAAAGACTCAAAGCTGGTTCATCCATTTCATAAAAACACACATTGTCTCACCGTGTTTAGGCTTTTAAGTTTTCTGCCTCTGACACACAAACAGTGGAGATGAAT
Source organism: Serranus cabrilla (assembly GCA_903364295.1). Lineage (NCBI taxonomy): Eukaryota > Metazoa > Chordata > Actinopteri > Perciformes > Serranidae > Serranus > Serranus cabrilla. The sequence continues at coordinate 121,304 of CAFUXE010000013.1, read as the reverse complement.
GGATGTTTGTTTGTAGTTTTCAAAGCATTGAAATTGCTGTTTTCTCCTGAAGTATTGAGGTCAGTGAATTCATCTGAGTTACCAACATAGACTGTATATGAATTATAGACGTAGTTTTATGAATTGTTGGTTTGTGGCCTGTTTGAAGCATTACAGTTTTACCTTCAGCTGCTGTGTGCAGCCACAGAAAGCGTCCATGAGCTCTCTGTGCTGTCAGGCTGGAGACAGATGAACGTGTTCCTGATGGGTTTCTGTCCTGAATAACTGGCGGTAATATCGGACGTGAACCACAAGCTTCACAACAAATCAAGTCAAGTGCACGAGTGAGTGGATGTGCATGTTTGGAGGTAATTTGCTGTTATTCTTGCCAGGCTGCAGCTCCTCAGACGCTGCACTCGGTGGGCCTGTGGACCTCTCGCTGTAATCCAGCCCGGCGCTGCAGGGAACACCTGCTCACTTTGACTTTATGGGGCGTTTGTGCGGCGTGTTGAGGACACAGCTCGTTACTCCGGGCCGTGTGTAGAAACATGGAGCCAAGTATTTGGCTACAGTAACTCTGTTTACTCGGGTTGCAGCAGGCCGACTGAACACACACTCGTCTCTCAGGGATACCTGCACACAGCTCGCATGTTCACACCTGGAAGTTACTCAGCACAAACAAAACCCTCGGCTGCTGCTGCCTCCAGGGCACAAACAGGCTGTTTGCTCTCATTGTGAACTCGTGCACATCTGTGGTATTAAACAGAGCCAAACAGCCTCTCACTGCAGCTACATCAGCTAGAGCTGGGATTTAACAGGCTGGTGGCTCCTTCTTTACTGGGCATTTACCTCCCACACCCCAAGAACCAAGGAGGAGAAATGGGGTCAAATGGTGCCAAACGGTTTGGTACAACATGCACCTTTTAACTGGAGCTGTGATGTTGGAGGGTTACAGCAGATGGCATCATGGCTTGTGTTCGGCCTGACAAAATAAAGGTGAGCTAAGATCGTGTTTCAGCTGGTGCACGCCCCTTTGACCCTCCCCTCCTTCTTCACTCCTTGCCAAGAACGATGAACATCGTTTTGAGGGACTTTTTAAGCTCCTGTTTCAGGATTGCTGCTCTTTCAGCACAAGAGGAAGTTAGTTTGAGCCAATGCAGCACCTGCAAATGACGTTTTACTCACATGTAAAGCTTGTTAGCTGTAAGAAATATAGTATATTTACAGTATGTACTCTTCTTTGAGTTTTAGTGGGAGTTGTTTAAAACAGGATAATAAATATTTGATCACAAAAACAAAAATTCAGCTTGTTCTTCTTCTAATAAGTCATATTGGCTTTTAGATGAGTCTCACATTCAATGGGAACGTGGGTCAGAGATCCACAGAGCTGACAGGAAACTCTGAAGACTGGCAGTGAAAACACGGCGTGCAGGACGAAGCAGCAGTCGGGTTCAGAGCCGTGATCACTCGTGTTACTGAGGCTTCACACAGCTGCACAGACACCAATCAGAAAACTGTGCTGGTTCGTCTTTAAAAAGAACAAAAGATATCATCCTCTCCTCTTTAGTGCAGCACTGTTTTCCTGGCGGTGCTGGGAGAAGGGATTAGCTTCCCCGGATTTCAAAATACTTTTAGCTCTCATCTAAAGCAGCCTGTGTTTAAAAGCTCATTATAATCATTGGGTGAGCGGCGCGGGCTCACCTGAGTGTTAAGGTTGACAATTATGTTTGTTTATGATCATTTAATGAATATGTCGAGGGTATCTCCGCAGAGCAGGTGCTTTTAAAACACAGCAGCAGTGAGTGGACAGAGATTGTCTGGAAAAAAACGGGTCTGTTGAGGCAAATAAAGGTGAAGCAGAGAGGAGAAGGCGTTATTAAGCAGAGAATTGAGGTTATCTTAATGGGCTTTGAGAGGCTTTGTTAGCTGAATGCCTTATTGCTGAAGGGGAGCGGTGTCCCTGCAGATTAGGACTCTTGTTACTCAGCTCTCAGCGATTGATTTCAGCTGTCCAGCTGAAGCTCTTCAGCGTGATTAAGAAAATAAAACACCAACAGTCGTCTCCTTCCTGACTGCACACAGCCGGAGCAGCGAGGCTCATTCAAACGGGCACAATGTGAGAAATGACTGCTGCACATTTGAAAAGTGCCCAAACTAATCTGTCACAACAAAGACAGACATTTAATTAACTCTGGTGAATTTTCAGTTTTATCCCTTTGTCACTGTTTCTTCTCCTGTCAATCATCAGACCTCCCAAGGAGGGAGTTGTTAAAATGAAATAAACAAAACTTTGAATACACTGACCTTTGTTTGTTTGCCACCATAAGACAAACACAGTGATAAACATTATTACTGCATAATTGTTTTTATTATTAAAAGCCCATACCAACAAATCTCACTGTACGCTGATGATGCACTTATATATAAAGATAAACAAGAGACATAAATTCCACTTAAATTAAACTTTCTGGAAACTTTTAGTGCATTTTCTGGGTTATAGATGAACTGGAAGGAAAGTAAATTGATGCCTTTCACTCCCAACATATTTAAAATAAAATAGCCTACAGTTATTCCAACTTAAAGATATTATTGAATCTTGAAAGATCCAACTTAATGCGATGAAGATGTTGTCACATTTTCACAATCTTTAAAACTATTCCAATCAATCCAAATTCTTCACAGCAAGATCCAGCAGTTTTCCCAGTCTGGTGGAAATATAAGATCTCATTTCCAAAACAATAAATCCAGTCTCCACAACTTCAGCAGATAATATTGGGCTACCGATCTTAATAATACAGCTTGATGGAGAGGAACACTTGTGGATAATCATAGTGAGAAACAAGAATAGGTTTGTTTGGAGCAGACTTTGTGTAGAATCTCAGCCCATCCAAAAAATAGACACAGAAATAAAAATACTGTCATTTTCAACATGGTTAAAATGTGAAAATAGTAGGGTAGCTAATGGTTTCCCTTTGGTCACCTCGTGGTCTGTCCTCTCTTTACTGTATACGCATTATTGGACATAATTAAAGATTGTCAGCACATTAAGAGCATTGAGTCAGTATCGATTTCAAGTTTTTCTAAACTACAAACTGTTGAGGCTATTAAATATGTGATCATAAAATGTAAACTCTTCTGAAGATGTTTTACAAAAGTCACAAACAAACATATTCAAAACATCATGCAAGCTTCTGGTGTGTGATTTGTCTGACAAAGCATTTGTGTTTGAAACAGATGAATAAACTGATTTCTTCTGTACTAAATGCGAAACTAGTGAACTGAAGAAAAATCAGAATAGTACATGAAATTAGGACACACGGAGTGTCTTGTTTTGAGGACCTGATTTAGATTGACATTTCCACTGATGTCTCACTCACAGCAGAGGTTTGTACGAGTCTAATTAGTTGTGACAGACAATTGACCCACTTCTGTCAGCCTGGTTACCGTCAGTGCAAACGAGGTGACAACAACCTGAACTGAGACTTGTAAAAAAGAGTTTTCTTTGCTCTTTCTCTGTCACATTGAAGCTCTTTTTCAGACATAATTCATGCTGGTAGGAACAGCTTCTTTGAGAATATTCACATTTTATTTTCATCGGCTTATTTGAACTCTGCAGGTCATTTCAGCCGGCAAATACAGCGTAATTCCCTCTTGAATGTGACCATTTTACTGCAGTGAAGAGACTGAAAGTGTCTCAGGTTTCTTTCAGTTCATCAAAAGATGGAGCCTCATGCAGGCCAACTGCAGGAAACAGCCTGATCTCACATACCGTATTTTTCAGACTATAAGGCGCACTTAAAATCCTTAAATTTTCTCAAAAATTGACAGTGCGCCTTACAATCCGGTGCGCCTTATGGTCCGAAAAGTACGATAATTACGTGATACTCGGGGCGGGAAGGAGGTGGATGGGTCGCACAAATGACAGACTTTCACCAGGAGAACAGGGTTCATGTCCTGTGTGAAAAAATAGAAATCTAATTACGTTGTTTATGTGACTTCTCGGTCTTGTGAATTGCGGGCATTTTCTGTAATTTTCGTAGCTTCGTTTCTGGTATTTCTGGTACTTATATTGACTTTAATAGTCTTTTAAAACGCCTAACCAGGAAGTGTTTTGCCCTAAACCTAGCTCAGTGGTTTTGTAGCATAAATTCACAGAAACTTCAGCCTTTTTTTTAAAACCTTGAACTGTACACTGTGTCTGTACAATGACGTATGTGTTATATTTAGATCGCTCCGCTGATTCGCTGACTTCACATCACCATTGTTTCCGTGCTGCTGGCACGTATTTTACACACATTACTTGCTGTCAGCTCGTACTTCATGTATGAAACACACGCTGCAGCTTGGAGTCAGGTTTGGAAATGCAACTTGACAAAATGAGCAATAAACACAAACTGCAACATCAGGCGTCAGCGACCATCAGTCTGACCCTCTGCTCTGCACGAAACAACAATAAGTTACATTCAAACTGCTGCAAGCATTTTATTAATTTATTTATCTCCCTCGATCTCTCACTCTGTGGATGAGTAAAGTTACATGATGTCTCTTTTTTCACCCCTTGAAAAAGAAAAGAAGAGAAATATATTATGACTAAGAAATAAACTGAATAAATCTTAATACAGAAAAGGCAGAAACAATGTTTTCAGTACAAGATACTTTCTTACATTATTTATTAGTTCTTGGCTTTGAAACTGAACCGTATTAGTTCCTGTTCCTTGTATATCCATGTTATAGCCTGTAGATGTAATAGCAATAAAAGATCAATCAAAAAGCCAGTCTGTGCTGACCTCAGGGAATATAAAACTGAACATTTTTCTCTATAGATTCTTCATTCACGCACGACAATGCCACGTCAGTTTTCCTTCTAAATTTGGCATACGACAGCCTCTGAAGAGCATCTTTAAAGCTTTTCTTTTTCTTTTCTTTGTGTTAAACTCCTTATAAATGGTTTGACTCTGAAACACTCCTGGCTGACCTGGAGCTGCCCTGCAGGCGTCTGCATCACGTGCCTTTATCTGCTCTACCTGTACATTTAAACCATGCAGATAGAAAGAGTGCGAGCAGACTTTCCTCTGGTGGTTCATAGCAAAGAAAACAAACTGTGTCATCGCTCCCTGATACGTCTGCACGCTGTTCTGCTGTTACTTCAATTTAATTTAAATCACACTTTAGTCGTAGTGTGTTTCTGAGCTCTCGACTCCCCGTCAGAAACAAACCAACGTTTTTTTTTCCATTTACAAGAAAATAACAAACAGGTCACGTCTCCTGTATACCTGCTCTCAGTCGTGGAATGTAACTAATTACGTTTACTCAAGTACTTTTTTGAGGAATGTGCACTTTATGTAACTGCTCCACCACATTTAGCTGCAAGCTTTAGTTGCTTTTCTAGTCAAGTTTTAACATAAAACACGATACATTTAAAGCGATACATTAATAAAATAACAGTTTGTTGAGTAGTTAAAATGAGGCCTGTCTTTACAAAATGTAATAGCTGCTTACATTAATGCACCAATGCCAATAATCTAATAATATATAAAGAAACAATATGCACAAGGAGCACTTTTACTTTTGATACTTTAAGGACGCTTGAATGCAGGACTTTAACTTTCACGGTGTGGTATTACTGCAGTAAACAGACACAGTTCCTGAACAGTGTTGTGACGTCTCTCTGCAGAGAGTCCGCTGACGTTCGCTGCTCACCTGGACAACGTGGTGGAGCTGATAAAGGTGCTGAAGAACGGAGGAGCTCACCTGGACTTCAGAGCCAAAGACGGCATGACGGCGCTGCACAAAGCTGCTCGCTCCAAGAACCTCGTCTCCCTGACGGTAAGCAGCCGCCGGCTGTCACTTCCTCTCTCTGCAGGAGCATCTCTGTCACTGTACAAGCCGAGCAGCTCCACGTCTTTTCCCTGATGAACATCATCAGATTCTGCACGAGGAGCTGATAAAGGGCCGACTGTCAGTCCTTCCTGAGGAGTTTCATCTGTTAAATCCATCTCACAGCTTTTACAAACACACACTCCAATAATTACAGAGTTCTTTGTTTTTTTATTCGATTGTTGTTTGAAAGTTTTCTCAGCTTTGATATTTCACTCAGTCGTCTTTTGTTTCTTTGTTGTAAAAAGGAATTTTTAAAAGAACTAAAGTTTATTCTAATGATGATGATAATGATTATTATTAATCTCTGCTCTGACAACAATAGAAGAATCACAAGGACCTCAACCAGAGGAGACCGTGTCTCTTCTCCTCAGGATGCTCATAAACTGCACGTCTGCTTTCTGCAATAACGCTGCAGGAAAAAATGCAATTATCAGTTTTAATTTAATAAACTTTTATCAACTTATGTATCCAGGCTCTTTGCATTGTAAACTCATGTATTTGCAGTGTATTATTACAGTAATAATATCATTTCCCCGGCAGTTTAACTGTTTTTCCACTGCAAAAACAAAAGTCTTTCAACATCTCGAAACACAAACACATTGAAGAGTTTGTGAGATGTGAGAGACCAAGTAGTGAAACATATTAAAGTTGGCAGGGAGTATTTAGTGAAGTTATATTATTACTTTTGAAAGAAGTAATGAGAAATGAGTCATAAATTACATTTTTTGAATGCTGGGAGTGAACATTTGCAGCATTTTGTCTCTATTTTTGTATAAATCAACATATTTCAAGTGTTGAAACTGATGTTTATTACACAGTTCAAATATACCACTAAATTATGATCATAATAATGATGATTACAGAGTCAATTTATACCATAATTTACAAATCTGTTCTCTGCAAACTGCAAACTTGATGACCCACCTTGCTTAAAAATTCATATATCTTCTCTCTGTATGTTTTGACCCCTCATCACACACACACACACACACACCCCTCAGACCCTGCTGGAGCTCGGAGCGTCCCCAGACTACAAGGACAGCCGCGGCTTGACCCCCCTGTACCACAGCGTGGTGGTGGGCGGAGACCCGGGCTGCTGCGAGCTGCTGCTGAACCAGCACGCCACCGTCTGCTGCCAGGACGAGAACGGCTGGCACGAGGTCCACCAGGTAAACACACACACACACACACACACAC
>CAFUXE010000012.1:769831-785472 GCA_903364295.1 Serranus cabrilla | reverse complement strand
TGTGTGTCTGTGGCAGACGCTCTGAGAATAGATTGTCTGGAATTTGATGCGCAATGTTGAAAAGCTGTTGCCAGTTTGGCCAATTAGTGGCTCTGTTACAGTGGCAGTACTTTGTCTTTAACAGGACATTTCTGGACATTATGACCTTTTCAGGTTTCCTTTTACAGACTGATCTTGAAGTGCTGAAGGTGCTCTACAAAGTTGAACTTTTCCATAAGAACAACATGGCTGCTGGGCACAAAGGGCATTGTAAAGTAATGTGTCATTTGCACTGAATATCACAAAAAATGACAGTAAAATTGTACTTACATGTGTCCAACAGAGGCCAGATGAGGAGGTGGTGGTAGACCAGGGAGGGACCAGCTCAGTACTGAACATCCACTATGAGAAGGAAGAACTAGAAGGTGAGTAACACAGAAAGTATGGAAAACATACTTAAAGGAATACTTCACAACCTAAGATGACCATTTGTATCCCAGTTACTCACTCTGTGATAACTTGTTTTTTAAACGCCTTTTCTCACATACAACTGGATAAATGAGTTAATGATGCATGAGTTTGTAGCCCACATTTGCTTTATCGAGAATTTTCTCCATTCACCATGATAGAGATATGTGATTAAAACTACTACCACTGCTATGTTGCACACTTGAACAAACCTCAATCAGAGCTACACTCTCTGTGTTGACTTTTCATTTTCTTAAACACTTACTATGCAGAAATTGTCACTTACTGTTTGCAAACATTCAAGTTCTCCTAACGGGGCTCCATTATTTGTTATGGTTCATATTTTTCCCTAACAGCGCGCTGTGTGTAGTAAATTATGCTCCTTGTGCCGACTGTGTTATCAGTGGTCGTCACATCTGCAGTTTGTATCTCAACTGGAAAAACATTACTCTGCACACCATCATTTATATATTTATTTATTTTAGCTCAATAGATGTTTTGCATGGAAACCTGTCACTGCACTGCATTCATCAGATTGCCTCGCAGAACTGGAGTAAAGAGTAAAGTGTGGTATACAAATGTAGTGGAGCAGAAGTATGACAACTATACAAAGTATATTCCTTGGTTATATACCTACCAACCATCAATCATCCAACAGCAGATCTCCTTACTGTACTGTTTGTATTTATAACACCAAACTGTTTGATGGTGCAGGATTTTCAGCATAGTTGAGTTATTTCTACCATTCTTATATAGTGAATAAATCCTCTGTCATCAGTGGGTGAAGCAGGTGTGTGTATGTCTGTTTGTGTGTGTGTCATTAGGCCTATTTTTGCTCTCCTGGAGGGATAATAACACCTAACAGGAGATGGAAAAGTCAGCTGCTGCTCCGTAGCTTTTTATTCTCTTTGCACCTCAAAATATACAAACACCTTTTTGTTCCAAACCAGTTTGATTAATTGCCTGATTATTTGAACTGTTTATTCTCTCATTTTAGATAACTCTGCTTTGATATTCAGATAAAACTCCATTATAGTCAGCATCATGTGCATTCAGTCTCTTGTTATCACAGCATGTTGCATTTAACACTGATGATAATTACAGACTGCAGAGGTTGACTAGTGTAGGACAGGAAGCAGAGTGTTGTCCCCTGATTCTCCCTGTGGAGCTGAGGGAAGGACACCTAACCCTTTTAAGGCTTTCACATTCAGTCGCTTTACCATATGAGCTGAGAGGAAAACCTTAATCAACTTTGCTTCTTATCCATCCATTTATTTTATCCTATCAGAAACCCTACATACATGTCAGGCACAATCCACCTGAAAATGCCCCTCAAAGAGACACGTACCAACCAGGAAGAGACTCAGAATGACCAAAAAGAAAACAAGACAACTACAAAAACATGGAAGATTACTACAAAAGGAAACAAAATGACCACAGACAGACACTAAACAACTAAACAGCACACAATAACTTTAAAATGACCACAGACAGACACAGAACAACTATAACAAGACACAAAATAACCATAAAGAGACACAAAAGCACTGAAAAATGCATAACGACTCAGAAGAGACAAAGAACAACAACAAAGAGCAGCTAAACAACTATAAAGTATATCTTCTCCTGTGTAGAAACACGGCCTTTGTCTCATAATGCGCCTGAGGCTCTACAGTGTGTATGAGCTAAAAAATAAAAAACAAATAAATCACAAAATAAATAAATGCGGATGTCGCGAGCAGGTAGATTCAAAAGCCTGCATTTAAAAACAACTTATAGTAAAGGTGCAGCCTAAAATTGAACAGCTGATCGGATAATATATTAAAGAATATAACTCAAGGTCAGAGTGAAAAATGTATTACAACCTTCAACCACAAAGGAGGTTTTATGTTTTTTTGTCTCTTGTTAGCAGGGTTACAGAAAACATGGGCCAAAGAGGAAGCCATTACATTTTTGAGCAGATCTGAATCCTGGAGCAGTTACACATATTCATCTTCGCCATCGTTAACACTACAACATAGGGCATGGCCTTGATGGATGTCATTACTGGATTAGCATTCATGTATAACAAAGTACTCTTTATTTCATCAGCCATATTTCTCTAAGCTGTAATTACTGAATTCTCCAGAACATTTATGGCCATTAACATCACCATTATGCTATTTTATGGTTTTCAAATGCTCTGTTGGGCTTTCTTTTTTTTGTTAAAGTTTAGTAACACTCCAATGACTCAAATGTTTATTTCACAATATATAAAATCTCTTCTCTCCTGCTCTTTGTCAGGCCACAGGACTCTGTTTGTGGGCGTTCGGATGCCCAGGCAGAGCCATCGTCACCACAAGCCTCACGGCTCTCGCCACCGCAAGAAAGACAGAAGGGCGGGAAGCATCGCAACGCAACAGAGCGAGGAAAGTGAGACGGCCACCTCCAGCCATGGTAACACACAAAAGCTCTTCGTAGGCTACTCCTTTCCTTACCACTGTGTCTTTTACTTTTCATTTATGAGTCAGAGAGAGAGGTGGAAAAAACAGATATTTTTGTCATGGCTACATGTTAAACATGCATGTACACACATCCACCTCCCAGAGACGAGGGAGTGGCTGTTAAATAAAGACTATCAATACTGTGGGCACACTTGCACACACACACATAAAGTCCTCCAGGCTGAAATTGACAAGCCCGCTAATTAGTTACCGCAGAGCAGGAACTGGTCAGCAGGTTGCATGTGTGTGTGTGCATATGCCTAGCAGGGTTTGTGTGTGGATGGACCCAGCAATGTAACGACAAAGTAAACACTGTTATGTGTGTTTGTTAAAGTCTTTTGAGAACCACAGCTCACCTCTTGTTCCTCCTTATCATCCTCTCGCTTCACCAGACACGCCGTCCCAGCGGGTCCAGTTCATTCTGGGCACCGAGGAGGATGCTGAACACGTGGCTCACGAGCTATTCACTGAGCTGGATGAGATCTGTGTGAAGGAAGGAAAGGATGCTGAGTGGAAGGAAACAGCCAGGTCAGGATCTCCTCTGGGAGCTGTTGGCAACAATGCTGGCAATAAAGCTCCTGACAGCCCTGCAGCTCTACACCTATACTGTTATGAAGAGAGACGTGTACAAGCGGCAGTTACATCAAAGCTTAGTGGATCATTTTTTGGTTGGTTTGTTCAAAGAAAAACTCCCCAAAGAGCAGTAGAATGACAAAATAAAAACCTGCTGTGATCTCATTCATGCTCAAATGCCAAATCTCAGTTTCACATGCTAATGTCAGACCTCACGGTTATATTTCGTGGTTAATACGCATGTCAACAGCATTTTTCCGAGAAGGAAATGAAGTAAACCACATAGCAAAAGATGTGAGCTGATGTGACGACGGTGTGCGATGGGAAGACATCCTTCTTTTAAGAGCCTAAAGCACTCAGTTAATCTGGGCCAGTATTAATCAAACATTTAAGAATTATACTTATGAATGCTCTACAGATGCAACATGAGAGCAAGAAGTTCAAACATCACATTTATTAAGCAAAGTGTAGGAGTGCCAGAAACAGCCAATCAGAGACAAGGAATTATGTTGTGTCTGTCATGTTATTTTATATTTGTTAATCCTTTGATTTACTCAGCGATGGGTTAATCTGCCAAAATGCAATTAAAATTTAAAGTTAATTTTATTTTTGTTAAGTCCTTAATATCATAAGCAGCATTAAAGCAGGCCACCCTCACCTAAAATAAAGAAGGCACAGGTCATCTCTGTAAGCAGCTTAGTATAACCCATAGTTGTACTTTGGTGCGCGCAGCAATTATGATGGCAGCAAAGGAGGAATGATTTAGTATAAAGAGCGACAAAGTCCGCGTCAGGAAGAGACCAGGCTGGATGGATCGGTTAAACAAGTTTAGGACTTTCAAACACTGTTCACGTGAAACAAAAACCAACAATGATTTAGTGTTTTACATAGTCACACTAATGATATATACATGTACTAACATAGGTGACATGACACTGAAAGGGTTGCATTTAACATGTAAAACAATAATTTCATATATTTCTGATATAAGAAAGAATATAAGATTTTTGATGAATAGAATTTGAAAGAGTAATAACGTTTCTTTACCTGGCAGGTGGCTGAAGTTCGAGGAGGACGTGGAGGATGGAGGGGAGAGGTGGAGCAAGCCCTACGTGGCTACTCTCTCCCTCCACAGCCTGTTTGAGCTCCGCAGTTGCATCATCAATGGCAGCGTGTTGCTCGACATGCACGCTGACAGCATAGAAGAGATTGCAGGTGAGGATTTTTCAAACTGACATATTAATAACTCAGATCGCTGTCTATTCTGAGAGAAAAAACAAAGCACTGTCGGAGCAATTTCTCATAAGGACGTTGCAAGAAATCAGTTTTTATCATCGCCGTAAGTGACTGGTGTCCCTTCTTCAAATGAATATATACTATACAATTCCACAAATTGTTTTCCTGTCTTTTTCTTTCCTGCTCTCTAAAGTCACTTCTTGCTCCTGTCCTTAAGTAGATATCACATTTATTGATATAAAACAGGCCCCATATCTCAGCCAAGATGCCTGCTGGATGTCTTTTACAAATCGATTTATCCTCCTTAGAGAGGAGACACTGCAGGCCTGCGGGGATCATCATCAACATCGTGCAGGATGCAGAAACACAAACAGACAAACAGACACATGTGTTGTCAGTCATAGAAAACTCTAAATTAACAAGCACAACACTGTCCAGTATCATTCACACCAGCGGCTGTAAGGGCTCAGTTTGTGCAATTAAGCTCTCTGTGGTTGTTTATTCCTGTAATACTGCAGCTGAACTTTTGTTGAACCTGATTTGCATTGATATCTACAATTAGACAAAGCTGCTGCTGCAGTTCAGGCTCATTTGCATGCAAGTATGCAATTCACTGAGCACCTGTAATTTGCATGCAAGGATGCCATTGGATAAGCCCTGTCCATGTCTGCTGTGAGTGGGTCAAAGACCACAGTTTAAAATCTGACAGATGTATTAATTATTTATATACAAATTAAAACATTCACATACACCGAATGACACACAGACACACACACCGTAACCTTTACAGCTAAATGCCTAACCTGCAACTATTTCCCTAACCTAACCCTGATTCTAACCTTCTAAGTCCTAACAGGCCTTTGAAGATGTGAGGGAAAAGAGTGAGGAGAAATGTCTCACTCTCTCTCACTCTGCTGTCAACTTGTTATGGTCCTGACAATGTAGGAATTACAAGTACAGACACACATTCACATCGTGTCTCAATCACTTCATTATATAATCATTTGTTATTGTTTTTTCAAAAGAAAAGTCGTAGGCTAATAGTGTGGAAAAGGCTGTGGCCTCTGCTTGATTGTTTTCCTTTAGAGGAAATTACATTCTCTCACATGCATGTCCTGGAGACTTAACCGAACCTTAACCGAACCCTTTTACTGGCCATTAAAACAAGTACTTACTTAAAATCTAACGAGGGGACTTACATTTTGTCCCCATAATGAAGGCGAGTCCCTCAATGTGCCTGTGTTAACAGCTTAATGTCCCCACAGTGTGAGTAATGCACGCTGACCACACACACTGAAATCAACAAACAATGTATGAGCGCTCCTCGTTATGGGGTCTTCTGTAATTGAATCACTAAACAGATTCAAACAAATGGAAATAATTCTTTGCAAATTGTGTGTCATGTTCATTTCTACTCACTACACACACATTAACAAAAGATCACATGGTTCAAGGCTCTCCATCAGACATTCTTCCTCATGGTCATATTATGACAGGTTTACAGCCTGAACGACCTTGTTGTCTGCAATCATTCCTCTTCTCCAGCTCTCCTATCCCTCCCCTCCCTTCTCCATGTGACTCCTGCCAACAGCACCTGGACTCAAAACAGCTGCCAAGAAGAGGAGAAGTTTTTTTTAGTTCTTTACTTATTTATTTTTGGAAGTGTGACAAACAGAGAGCAAGATGGTGTGGAGCAAAATGTTTGAAGTTGCATAGAAAGCTCATTCTAATCCACACACTGGTTCTTTGAACATAGCAGATATTGGCCTAAGATATTGGAGAACTGGCCTTCCCCCTTTCCAAACGTTTTCAGCAGGCAGGAGCTAGTTTGTTAGCCTTGACAAACTCCTTTAGCCAGTCAGCGTACTGAAACATGTAACGCACATGGGAGGAAATTGAAAAAAAAAGATAAAGGGCTTGGCTAAATGTTAGCATTTTTAGGTTAGCACAAGCTAAGCTAAATCCAGATATTAAAACCGTGAATAACGCCAGTTCATGTTTAATGGTTGTTGTTGCATGTATTTCAGCAGAAACTGCAGTTATGGCCTCTTTTTCTGTACTACTGCTAGTGTTATCTTCCTCCGGGAGCCGCCATTACTGACAATGTTGCATTCCCTGATTGACCCAGGTACTTTTTAATTTCTTGAAATGAGCTGCAATAGGGGAAGGGCCGGATTCACCATATAGCACTATAGCACTAAAGTCTTACCACGCTATCATTGTCATACGAGTACCTGATGGTCAGCAGTCAAGTGATACATTGGAGGAGGAGGAGGAGCTGTTGTTGTCTTAAGTGTGATTCATTTCATTTGTCAATGAAGTGTGAGTGGAGGCTGTATTTGTAGCCTACAATCGGTGTGTTTTGATTTAATTTCAGGCGTTTCTCTTGTCACTGTCCTTATTAACATGGCTGATTATACTGCCGCTGAGCTCGACACATTAGTGCTGGCCTTGAAGTGTGCCCAGAATAAATGCAGGCACTGCAGTGTGTGTGTGTGTGTGTGCGCCTGTCAGGCACACACTTTGATTGACTGTAGAGGAGGGAAGGGAAGAAGGAAGGAAAGATCCATTGCTGACTCAGCAAGTCAGTATGAAAAAGAAAAGACTGGGAGAGGGAGGAGAGCACAAGAGGTGAGAGATAAAGAGATGGTGATTATTCTCTGCAGTCCTACATGGCCTGATGTGTCGGACACATATTGACCCACCACTTCCAACAGGCACTTTGTGTTCACACTGTCACTTTACATGTTGACAGATTATTCAAGTTCACAAACTAAAGGGAAAGCAAGTATTTCACAGTTCAAGGAGGCTCTATAGCATCCTCACCTAAAAGTAGGAGCATTAGGGTTCTTTCTCGCCTCCACCAGGGAGGTCACGGTTTCAGTTTAATTTATCTCTCTGTCAGCAGGATTTCACAAGATTCTCTGTCCCGATGCTCATAAATCAGTTGTCAGGATGTAGCATGTGCAAAGGAAACATTCAATTTTGGAGTGGATCCAAATTCAGGGGGTGTACAAATTGTGTCTCGTTTACAAGATCAGTTTCCTTTCCCTGTTTTTAATGTGTTGTTTAAAAGCTCTGAGCAATAAAATACGATGCATCTTCGTAGAGTCCATGATGCTTAAAAATGACATCTTAACACTCATGAACCCTCTAAGGATCACATGAATGCACCATTGGCCTTGGTGGATAATCTGATTTCCCTAAAATGAGCCTGTGTTTGTGTGTTGCAGATATGGTGCTGGACCACCAGGAGGCCTCCCATGAGCTGGACGACAGCGTGAGAGTGAAGGTGCGTGAGGCTCTGCTGAAGAGACACCACCACCAGAACGAGAAGAAGAAGAACCTGATCCCTATTGTTCGCTCCATCGCTGAGGGAACCCGCAAGCAGTCAGAGCCCCATCTGACAGGTTAGTTTCTCACTGTACACCTCACGCATACCAGGAGGCATCACAGATCTATATTTAATACAGGCTATGATGCAAGAACGTGTTACTTTTATCATCAAAAAACTATTATCACAGATCAAGTCTTGGCATTAATCAAATGTAGACTTATAACTAATTCAGTCAGAAAAAGCTCTGTTTGATATAATATGATTACATCAGATTTGATGGAAATCGAGGGAGTAAAATTAGACACGAGGGGACTAAACGCAAGAACTCTTAGTAACAGACAGACACGTAGAAAAGCATGATCTCTGAACGGTGACTTTCAGGGACGCTCTGCCAAAACCCTGTTCCTTGCAAATAGGCGATATATTGGCAGCTAAGCATTACTGCCCTCATAGTTTTTTTTAGTCACTTTAGACTTGGCAGGAAAAAAAGATATATGCACTAACTGTCATTCTCTCTCTCTCCAACACACACACACACTCCTATGCACGTACACACACCCACACTGTCTGGCAGGGTCAGCCACATCTCCCCAGCCGCCGCCAGCTACAGAACCTGCTAAGAACGGTGGCGGACAGGACGGCACCCAAGTGGATCTGAGCAAGGTAAACAAGCAGCCACTCATAACCGTGTGCAGTTTCTTATGTGCACACTGTTTATTTATATGGATTAATTCTGTCAATAACCCCAATAGTACCCAAAAAAAGTCACACATTTGGTCAAAATTTAATTTAAACCCCAATCTCACTTTTTTACATCGGTTTTACCGTACGGAAAATTACTATTGTACCTTAAAAATGCAGTGATAGCTTAGTCTAGCTAAAAATAAAACATTTATTTAGATGCTTTAACATCTCAGCCATTGTTTGTTTTACCATTAATGTTTACAAGGCAGTAGCTAAATCTAACGGTATCAAAAAAAAGTACATCAGATAAACCAGCCCTGATTAAAGCCAACTCGCTTTTGATGCCCTTTGGATTGTCCAAACACAGACGACAGTATCTGATTTTCCTACAATTACTTGTTTCCCCTTTTTTTCCCCCTATAAAAGCATAAAATGAACATTTTACAACTCATATAGCTGTTACACACTTTGGTAAGTAGCCTTAAAACTTCAAGCTTCACCCTTTTCTCTCAACTTCACTGTCTGGGAGATAGATAATTAACATAACTGACAACAGGAAGTGTAAGATCTTCTTTGGTTGTTGGCTGTCAGCTCAATGCATGTACTGTAGCACCCTGCTGAGATCTGTAATCAATGTTTGGCATGCAGTAATCAACTAGGTCACACAGCGCCCCCTGTGAAACAACAGGAGAACTACACCTGTATGAAATGCATCTCACAGCAGCAGCAGCAGCAGCAGCGCATCACTGCAACAATATAAAGTCTCACAGGACACAGATAAAAGCTTCCATTTAGCCATTAGGTTCTACCTGGGATATTTAGTGCACGTATGTACACTATAATACCCCGAGCACTGAGATGCTAGCCTTGTTTTCTGGCATGAGGCTGCACTGGTGGGACACTTTTCTATGTGTTCTGTTGTTTCTGAAGTTATCGTATAAGGGGAAACCACTGTGCCACTGTAGGTATTACGTTTTATTTACCTGATATAAACATCTGTCCTGACTCACCAGGTGGACATGCACTTCATGAAGAAGATCCCAGAGGGTGCAGAGGCCTCCAATGTTCTGGTGGGAGAACTGGACTTCCTAGAAAGGCCCATTGTGGCCTTTGTCCGCCTCTCCCCTGCTGTGCTGCTCACTGGACTCACTGAGGTTCCCATACCTACCAGGTAGAAACAATGGTTTAGTCATAAAATCAAGTTATGTGAAGTCAATAATCTAGGATTAATTTACATCACATTTACAATCATCAGGTTCCTCTTCATTCTCCTGGGCCCAGATGGAAAAGCTCAGCAATATCATGAAATCGGACGTTCCATGGCGACCATTATGACAGATGAGGTAAGAACGATCCGTCAATTAGAATCTAACTTCAGAAACCCTCCATGAACACATTTGATCTCAACCTGTCCTCACCTTTTGTCTGGAACCAGATCTTCCATGATGTAGCCTACAAGGCAAAAGACAAAAGTGACCTGCTGGCTGGGATCGATGAGTTTCTGGACCAGGTGACGGTCCTGCCACCAGGAGAGTGGGACCCCTCCATCCGCATCGAGCCCCCAAAGAGCGTCCCCTCTCAGGTACAGATGCACTGATTTGATAAGATGCCCTAAAACTAAGAGTGTGTGTATATGTATGTAAGTGTCAAGCTGATTTTTCTAATTTGGGGGCCTGCAGGAGAAGAGAAAGATGCCAGGAGTCCCTAATGGCACAGCCTGCCAGGTAGAGGAAGAACTCCATGCTGAGCACCACGGGCCAGAGCTGCAGAGAACTGGAAGGTAAGCTGTCATTTGCATGTTGTCGTTTGCTTGTGCAGTAATGGCTGCTATACTAAGTAAGTTAAATATGGTAAAAAATGGCTTGTGAAAAACATTTTTTTTCCAAAAGAGGATTTAGCACCTCTTTGGAGGCGATGTGTTGAAGCCTGGGGGTGAGTTTGCACTCTCAGTCATGTTTGTCAGTGACTGAGGCCACCAGATCTAAATTTGGATTTGTGAGGAGATGCAGTGGGACAAGCAAGTGACAATCCAAGTGTGATAGCCTGAAAGACAAACAGGCATGAAAACACCCATCCTGTTAACAAACCCCTAGAAAATCTTGTTTTTGCTGACCGCCACACTGACGCAGTGATGTGGGGGTGTAGTTGAGGATACTGCGACATCACTAATCACACCAGTGGTGGAATGTAACTAAGTACTCTACTTAAGTACACTTTTGAGGTACTTGTACTTTAGTATTTCCATTTTATATAGCTTTATACTTCTAGTCCATTACATTTTGAGGCAAAAACTGTACTTTTTACTCCACTACATTAAGCTGCCAGCTTTAGTTACTTTTCAGGTCAGGATTTAACATGAAAAAACTTGATCAATTTAAAGCGATTAGACTTTCTTTTTTCAAAATAAATCTCATAACAGTATATTAAGTCGTTGTCCTTTAACAAGAGTAAGTTTTGAATGCAGGACTTTTACTTTTACTGGAGTAATTCTGGATTGTGGTATTAGTACTTTTACAATTATCCTCTAAACCACAACACCTCTTTTTTGTTTTGTGTCATTTTCAGGTTGTTTGGTGGTTTGATACTGGACATCAAGAGGAAAGTTCCATTTTATTTGAGTGACTTTAAGGACGGTTTACGCCTCCAGTGCGTGGCCTCCTTCCTCTTCCTCTACTGTGCCTGCATGTCTCCTGTCATCACCTTTGGAGGACTGCTGGGAGAGGCGACAGAAGGACGCATCGTAAGAACACAAACACACTCAGACACAGTCTCACACCGCAGCTGGATCACACCAATGCTTAGTACTGAATACAGGACATGCCCTTTGTATCTCTTCTATGTGTTGCAGAGTGCCATAGAGTCCTTACTCGGTGCGTCTATGACTGGAATAGCCTACTCTTTGTTTGCTGGTCAGCCTCTCACCATTCTGGGCAGCACAGGTCCTGTGCTGGTTTTTGAGAAAATTCTCTTTAAATTCTGCAAGTATGTGTCCAAACAACATGTCTCAGACATTTTTATTATCCCTGTTGCGGCCCTTAGCTAAACGATTATGTATTCCTTGTCATGCCCTTGCCTTATCTCTTCCCCTTCCACATCAGGGACTACAAGCTGTCCTATCTGTCGCTGAGGACTTGCATCGGCTTGTGGACGGCCTTTCTGTGTTTGGTGTTGGTTGCCACTGACGCTAGCTCTCTGGTGTGTTACATCACTCGGTTCACAGAGGAGGCCTTTGCCGCCCTTATCTGTCTCATCTTCATCTACGAGGCTTTGGAGAAGCTCTTCCACCTCGGAGAACTCTACCCCTTCAATACACACAGTGATCTGGACAAGCTCACGTTGGCGTAGTGAGTAACAAAACGTTCACTGCTGGCTCACCTGGTGCATTTTTATTGTTCAATGCTTTTTTTTCTTCTCTAAGAATATTCTATAGCTGTCATTCTCTCTCTGCAAGCTTCGTCCTTGCTGTGTCCTCTTTCTACAAGCCTTCAGATCACATCCTCAACAACAGTTCCCTTTATGTCTGGCCTAATTTAAGTGATAAATGCATGCAAGGCCGTCATTCTCGGTCAGAAAAAAACACTTTTCTTCTGTGTTCTCTGTCTGTAGCTGTCGATGTGCAGAACCTGATAATCCCAATAATAAAACCTTAGAACTGTGGAGTGAGAAAAACATCACAGCCTCTGCTGTATCCTGGTCCAACCTTACTGTCAAGGTAACACAATTATGTGGAAACACGCACACACATCATCACACACGTTTACACACTGTGACGCCTAATCTCAGTGTGACTTCCACATGATAGCACACACTTTTTGTTCCATGTGTTTACTTCTGTTAACATTCAACCAGCCTCCCCACTTACCCTGGAGCAGCTAACCTCTCTTAAGGACCTCTGCAAACACTGACAAGGACGTTCAATCAATTAACCTTTCACTGCTGTGTGTATAACTGAGCACACCAAAGGCTTGTCTGGTTTCTTTTGTTTTGTGTTTTTTTCTGTAAGCCTCAGAACCTTCCTTCTGTCTGTCAAATCATTTGGAAAAAAATGTCTTTTGTTCTATTTTCTCCTGGGTCATCTGAGGCAGTTTTATCCTAATATAACCTCTTTGAATCTCTACAGGAGTGTATCAGTCTGCAGGGACACTTTGTTGGGACGGCATGTGGCCACCATGGCCCCTACACCCCAGATGTTCTCTTCTGGTCCACCATCCTGTTCTTCTCTACCTTCTTCATGTCTGCCTTCCTCAAACAATTCAAGACAAGTCGTTATTTCCCCACCAAGGTAATCAACAAACCCAAACATCAGAGTAAATACTATATATTTCCATGTTTATGCAAAACATAAATGTTTTGAATCTTTACATTTTTAAACCACAAATGTGTCACAAGGAGAACATCTTGCAGCAGTTCCAAAACATTCATATCCAACATATGACGACCGCTACTTGCAACACTTAAAACATTTTAAAACACTTGGGTTGAGGTTCAAATAACATGGTTAGGTTTAAAAACACTACAGGGCACAAACACTGGTCTTATAGTTTAAATTCCTGGGTGGGACAGTGGACAGACTTTTAACATCAGATCGTTTCGTCACCACACAAAGTTGCAGATTAACATGTCCGTGGTTTGGAGAAATGTAAAATGCCAACAGTTTTTGCAGTCCAATCAACCAATATGAATGCTCACAAGGCAAGGGTTACCACCAGACATTGGGAAACTTGAATTGCCACATTAATAACCACTAATCTCTGAGTTTTATCCCCCGTACACAGGTGCGCTCCACAATCAGTGACTTTGCAGTGTTCCTCACCATCGCAATTATGGTTCTGCTTGATTATGCCATTGGAGTGCCCTCCCAGAAGTTGAAGGTGCCCAGCAAATTCCAGGTAAAGAGGAATTAATAATCATAATGTGGTCCTTGATATAAGATGTCCCATGGTTACTGTTAAATCGTGGTCTCACATTTCTTTAATGTGATCCTCAAGCCTACCAGAGACGACCGAGGTTGGCTGATCAATCCAATAGGGCCCAACCCATGGTGGACAGTGCTGGCTGCAAGTATTCCTGCTCTTCTCTGCACCATCCTCATCTTCATGGACCAACAGATAACTGCCGTCATCATCAACCGCAAAGAGCACAAACTGCTGGTAAGAAAATACATCTGCCCATGAACTGTTATCTCTGCTGCTTCCAGCTGCAGACTGTAGCTGACCGGTATCTGTCCCCCTCTCTATTATGCAGAAGGGCTGTGGATATCACCTGGACCTGCTCATGGTCGGGGTGATGCTGGCGGTGTGCTCCATCATGGGCTTGCCCTGGTTCGTAGCAGCCACGGTGCTGTCCATCTCTCACGTCAACAGCCTGAAGCTGGAGTCGGAGAGCTCGGCTCCAGGAGAGCAGCCTCGCTTCCTGGGCATCAGAGAGCAGAGGCTCACTGGCCTGGTCATCTTCCTGCTGATGGGCTGCTCTGTATTCATGACTGGAGCCCTGCAGGTCAGTCAGACTGTACAATGCTGCCCCCCTCTGGTTGGGATATTTTTGATGATGGTACTGATTGATGTATGTTGTTTTTTCCCAGTTCATTCCTATGCCAGTGCTGTATGGTGTTTTCCTTTACATGGGAGCCTCTTCATTAAAAGGAATCCAGGTAATTTCAAATGTGACACAGTAACATATGGCGAAGACGATTTACTGTAAAGTCTCCATGAGTATACTGCGTCAATGTGGCAGTGTTGATTTTTTACAATCAGAAATCACATTGGCATGTTAAAAGACATGTTTGAATCTTTTACTACATACTGAGAGCATCGAAATAGAAAAAAGAAAAATGGTTGGTTTTTAGTTGTTCTTAGTTAATATGGTGACAGCACACATCAATGGGCCCTGAAAGTAGCTTTTTCACAAGTAAGTTAACTAGCCAACTTGCTAATTTCCCCATGCATTAATGCTACACTGGTTACAGAAAGTGAGTTGAGTGCCTATTCACCTTGTGAATCGTGTCGTTAGGGAGTGTATGAAGCACCAAGTTGTTCTCAATGTTTTCCAACAACTAATGGTTGTTTGCTTGTTACTGCAAAATCTCACCTCAGTCAGTCCATGAATTGCCACAAATGGGTTTACATGGTTAAACAGCTCGAACTCTGCAATAGTATGGTACACACAAAATGGCCGCCACTCTGTCTATCCTGCGATGTTGACTTGAATTGGAATGTCCATTCAACTGTTATGCCGTTTCTCTGGCTGGGACTAATTCAGACGCTGTTCCTCTGCCCTCTCTCTATTCCAGCCTTTTATTAATGTGGCTGTCCCTGTGATGCCCTCTCCTGATCTAATTAATTCCGTCGCAATTCAATGAGGCCTGACAGTTAATTGTCTGACTAATCTAACTAATTTTGTCATTCATAATCACTTCCTCTCTCTCGCCATATTCGCCATCTGCTCTGCTCTCATTAATTCATCTCTCTCCTTTACCCTCTCTAACTTCCCTACCACCTGCGTTTGCTTCGCAGTTCTTCGACCGTCTGAAATTGTTTGGCATGCCGGCAAAGCACCAGCCAGACTTCATCTACCTGCGCCACGTCCCCTTGAGGAAGGTGCACCTGTTCACTGTCACCCAGCTCACCTGTCTGGTGCTGCTCTGGGTTATCAAGACCTCACCTGCTGCTATCATCTTCCCCATGATGGTGAGTTGACCAGGCCACCTCAATCTCTCCATAATTTATCTAAATCTTCAATTTGATAAACTTTTTCTCCTGTGCCTGAAGGTGCTGGCCCTAGTTTTCGTCCGCAAACTTCTTGACTGGTGTTTCTCCAAGCGGGAGCTGAGTTACCTGGACGACCTAATGCCTGAGTGGAAGAAAAAAAACCTGGACGATGCC
>CAFUXE010000012.1:750096-769495 GCA_903364295.1 Serranus cabrilla | reverse complement strand
TGAGTTACCTGGACGACTTAATGCCTGAGTGGAAGAAAAAAAACCTGGATGATGCCTCCAAAACAACAGAAGAGGTAATCTCGATGTAATACTGAGATACACAGATGAAAATAAATAAACATACACGTACTGATTGGACCTGTTTGTGGCCTGCATGTGTCATCTAGGAATCACAGGTCATGCTCAGTACAAAGAAGGAAGATACAACTGCTGTACAGATTCCCATGGAGAGCAGCAAGCCTGTTCAGACCCCCAAAGCACATGACCCCAGGTAAGCACACACACACACACACACACACACACACTCAAACGGACAAGATGGCCATCCGATGATCAGAGTGGTAAGAATAAGCTTCACCTTGCTGTCTATCTATAAGCACGCTTGACTTGTTTGGTGTGTGGTGTTCTGCTTTCAAGCGCACCCTATGAACACTAACCAACTGAGACCTCTCCCTAAACCTTAACTCCCACCCAGCGCTGTCTTCTTTCTCCTCTCCCTGCTCCTCAGGTGTGACCCCTCTGATATTAACATATCTGATGAAATGTCTAAAACCACCGTGTGGAAATCCCTCAACTCCAATCAAAGGGACACTTGTCTTGTGGCTGCTAAGAAGGCAAGACCCTACCCTCTTTTTCCTCCACGCTGTCATCTAGAGATATTCCCGCTGCACAATGTGGTCACTCGCTTGTTTTGTGCTTTGCAACTGTTGATCCCGCAACTAATTACAAATTGAGGGCAGCCAGACTGTGCTCTGTGCTGTGTTAATTCTGGGTTTGTCTGTTTTACTCTGCAGGATTGAAGGGATCGCGTTCATTGATGACTAAAGGATGTGCGCAGTCCTGACAGACTGTTGTTCTGGACCACAGGACACTGCGATTTGGCTGCTTTGACAGACAGCCTCTTCAGTGCTTAGAGAAACAAGTCTCGGTGATTTCTACCAGCTACCCGCAATACATAACACTGTCCACAGACATAGAAACAAAGAGAAGGTAGTACACTCTCACGCACACACTGTAGATGGACACACACATGCACTTTTATCTTTGTGAGGACTAGAAATTTAAATTAAATCTTATTTCCCTAAATTAACCGATCCTAATTCTGACCCCTTGACTATAAACAAGCACCAGCCTCAGCAACATTAACCATTTTAACCATTTAAAAAGTGGAAAGCCCTGATCTACACCATCATTTTCTACTTTCAGCTTTTACTAAACCAGACAGGGAGGAATTCCCTCAGTGATAAGCTCTGGCCCGTTCACTGCCTTTGGCTCAGTTGTGAGGCTGAAGGATGATATAAAGCATGAAACTTTAAAGGTATTTCAATATGTCCCACAGCAGCATTCACCTGTGGAAATTCAATAGTATTGAGAAGTCTCAGTTTTAATTAATTTGTGTCTGATAAAGTAATCTAGAGACACATCCTGGAGCTGCTCCATCCACAGTGACAATAAAAAATGGAGGACACTGTGACAGCTGCTGGCAGCCATGGTGATTTCACTGATTTATTGGGACATTTGATGATTCACCTCCAAGAGCCATGCATTTGTAACATCTCAAACTGCCTCTCCACATACCAGTTATTCAGTCAGTCAGTGAGTGATTCAGTGTCACTGGTCGGCCTCCAAAAATGTCAGCCAAAAAGTCTGGATGGTTTGTTTTTAGCTCATGGGGACACAGCTGCTGTTTATCTATAAATATCGACTTTACTGCCCAACATCAATGAAACAGCCCATAGCAAATTCTCTGGTAGGGCGGATTTTTCATTTATTGCTCAAACTAGCTGGGACCACAGCTTTAAACTGAACCATAGTACAGATTAAAACAGGACTATGCACAGTTGCCATCAGTTATAATTATGTAAAACTAAATCCATCTTGCCTCCATAAGGCTTATAATAATCAGTTTTTGTATAACTGCATCAGAAGTTCTGATTCAACTTTGTGTCATGTTGGACGATGTAGTTGTTGCTGTTGAATTGTAGTGTGTTGTACTAAAAGGTGTATAAAAGCAACTGCATTAGTTACAATCTTTGAGATCTCCTTTTTGTTCTCTTTGGCAGCACCTATGGTCATAAGTGCTAATTGCTGGTGTGTTTTTGGATCCCACTCAAGAAATATCAGAACAGTGTCGTCTGTGTGACGTCAGTCTGTTGGCAGTTGTCATTGTCTGCAGTCATCGCTCTTTTGTACTGATGAACCTTTCTACGCAAGCAGAGACTTTAAACAGTACACCACTTTGTTTTTGTTGCAGAACGAGTTTGCCTACTCTTTCTGCTATCAAAGCTTGTTCTTTTGAATGTCACCACAGTCACCTCATAACAGATGCAGACTCAGACATTCATATAAAAGAAAATCTCAAGATTTTTATTTTAAATGTACCTTTTAGATACCTTTTCTTACAACTGTTTTTAATCTACTATTACTCACAGAATTTTGGTCAGTTGGTGGTTATTATCAGCCAAGTTGACATTTTTAACTTGTGTGCCAACAGCTTTTTCTTTACACATCCATATGGAGCAAAATCTGTATTCATTTTGATTTTCTGGTCTCTTTATGAATGTTAGTCCAACATTTACTCTACTTTTAGCTCTCTTTTTGGTCTCAACCAACTCTTGAAAAAGTTAGCTGTCTCTTTAGGTGCTAAATGCACCGCCATGCTATTAACCGTCAGGTGTATGCTGCTTGAGGTTTGTACAGTGGGATTTTAAAGCTGTTTTGCTGAAAAAAGCTGCCTGTTGCATCTGTAAATGACGCTATCAGAGTGATAATAGATAAATCCCAGACCTCACCTATTGGGTTTTGGACTACTGTTTTGAAGCCTTGAGTTTGGCATTTTGGCTGTCACACATTGGGTTTTCTGAACCAGAAGTGACCGCCAAGGCTACTGCGAGAATTAGCTAGCTAGCTTGGTCAGCAAGGTGCAGCCTAATTCAAAATAAAGAGACAACTCTCCTAGTCTTTTTAGTTACAATTTGATTGTAAATGTGGCTTCTTTTTGCAACCAGTGAATCGCCTCCTGCTGGCCATTAGAAAGAATGCGGGTTAAAGGCGTTTTCCCTTTGGCTTCACTTGTCACACCTGAAGGTTGGTACTTGGAGTGAACTAAAACAGCAAATGGCTCAAAATAATGAGCTGAAATACGTTGTTAATCTCTGTATAGAGCTCAAGGGGACTGCAGAGTTGGATGATAATTTATTGTTGGTTCATCACTACAAGGAACTCCTTTCAAATACAAGTAGGCATGTGATCCACTAAAACTATTAGCTGCTTTAAAGACATATGGTCCTCACAAAGACAGAATAACATACACACACATACAACAACAAAAACAACCTCTCCACTCCACCACTCCACTGTACACTAAGCTGAACTTCATGATGGAGAGTAAATGCTCCTTTTAAAAAACAAACCAGGTTCTTTTTATTAATCCAAGTAGGTTCATCAGTCATCACTTCTTAAATCTACTAGAGAGTCTTTTGATTTAATGTGCCATGAGTGTGTTCTTTTTTCTAATAGTGATGATATGGTCGATTATTTAGTAGATTTTAAAAATACATTGCAGGTTCAGTAATACATAGACAAACCCTCTGCGGGGGCATAAAACTTGGTGTCAGTTTTGTGTGCTGATGTAAACTGAAAACTGTAAATGTTAGAAGACCCACTTCAGTTGAAGCAACGGCATCAATAATGTGTGTTTTTCGAGGTGTAATCGTTTTCCCTTAATGGGCGTTCGTCTTTGAACTAATGATTGTGTATGATGGAGGTGGTTCTACAGAATATTTGTCATGTGTTAGTGCAGTGTCTTATTTCTTTACCTCAGATGAGTTTATGAATGCTCCTGCAAGGCACTTTGGATTAGGGGCCAGGTAGGGGGAACCAGAGCAGAGAAAGGGTGTGTTTGTGTGTGTGTTTGTGTGCAAGAGATAGGGCATGTGTGTCCCTTTGAGCATCAGGAAAATAATAATTTTGTTATCTTTTTTGGTGGGGGCTGCAGGACTTTCTTTTAAGCAATAATTCACCCAAAATCCAACCCAAATTGGCCTTACCAAAAGTCTTTATTTTGCAGGTCCTCTTGTGCCAGTGCATCCTTTTTTATCCATCCCTCCAAAATAAAGGCGGTTCAGGAAAACGTAACATTTGAAGCATAAAACACTACATAAGCCAAAAAGAAAATTTCACGCACAGCTACACTCGCTTTCCTCCATTATGTGGATTCTCCAAACATGTCAGTTTTGATAAACAAAGTTCAACTGTCACATGGTCCCCCTCATTTCTAATTATCAGACTTATATCTAGTGATTGTCTTTAATTAATTTCAGACACGACTCTTCTTTTTGAGTTTCACGCACCGGTGTCACCTCAAAGCTCGGAGCGCCAAAGGAAGCAGAGAGATTAAGGTGTGAAAGAATGATCTTCAGTAATACTTTATTTGTAGTTGCACTTTCTGTAGATAAAGAGGTTGTGATATATTTTATTTTGAAAAAAATCTATTAAGCAATGAAATGATTTTACAATAATTTATTACAGTTCTTTATTTTTAGATATAAAATTCCAATGTGCTGTGTCTTTACTTTCTGTATATACTGTTAGAAGTGAGATGAGCTCAGAGGACGGCTGAAGAATGCAGCACATGAATAATATACAGATATAAATGAATTCAACTAAATACATTTAAAGGTTATTACAAAGAGAGCAAACAGCTCTGATGGGACATCAGGAGTTTGTCTAATAAGGGGATAATGTCACATCATTTTGTCCTGGATGGACGACCTAGAGAGCCTAAACTGCTCATAAATCAATCATTGATTGATACTTAATTGGACAATAAATGAAAGAACAAATTACACACTCTTGATTTAATTTTATATTATATTTTAATATTTATTTATTTTTCAGACATTGATGCTCGCTTAAGCTAAACTTTAGGTACTAAAGGTTTCAAATCGGATCATTAATACTCAGATCTATTTAAATGTATTAACCAAAATATAAAGTAGTTTTGTAGACTTTTAATGTAGCCTTTTTTTAAATCTATTATTTCCTTGTCTTACCGTCCAGTTAAATATCAATTCATGAATTGTTTTATTACCATTTTCAAGGCT
Organism: Serranus cabrilla; assembly: GCA_903364295.1. Taxonomy (NCBI): domain Eukaryota; kingdom Metazoa; phylum Chordata; class Actinopteri; order Perciformes; family Serranidae; genus Serranus; species Serranus cabrilla. The sequence goes on along the minus strand of CAFUXE010000012.1, from coordinate 764,390 downwards.
ACTTCCTCCGTAGTCTCCATCCTTACTATTCAAGTGACTTTAAAGCAGAGTGCACAAGTACAGTAATCAATCACTGTAACATCACATACAGTAATACCTCCTCCAAGACGCGTTTGAACGTTTTGTACTTTGTGTTTGCTGTCGTGTACTTCTGCTTTGACTTTTGAATGTGAATAGTCTTTGTGTGTCGGGGACCCATAAGTAAAATAACAAATGGCATGACTAAATATTATTCATTGTGTAAATATAAATATATATATAAACATATATTCTAAATCACATGAGTGAGTGCAAACCAATGTGTAAACTGAGAAATGACTCGACCAAATTGTGAAAATGCTTTTAAACATCTAGAGCTGAAAGACTGTATGTGTTCTCACAAGAGAATTATTTAGCAGCTGTGAAAGCCATTTTAATGCGCATCATGTGTCTTAAACCTGATTTTAAATCATTAATGTATATGTGAATGTATGGTAATCATACGATTAAATGCCTTCAGTGTACTGTAGGTTTACTGCATATACATGTGGCCAGCAGAGGTCGCACATTTCGATGGATGTGAGTATAAATATACGTGTGTGCCTGTCATAGAATACATAGCCACGTCCTGTTGTGCTTTGACCATCTTACATCTGACCTGAAACAGACCTTGTAAAAGCCATTGATGAGGCGCAGGCTGTTTAGAAAAACGTCATCATCACTGTGTCTCATTTTGTACAATTTCTTTGTCGCATAGAAATACAGTGAGACTCATGTTTCAAATTCTCTCCTGCCTAAATCCCGACTTACAGAAGCCTGAGCCAGAGAGGCAAGGGGAACGTTTTGGTGATCCGTTAAGTCTGATCTAAATTGTTTTTTCTCCTGTGTTTAGGACTTAAGAACAAAAGGTTTAGCCGGGATATTTTCCCTTTATGTCCATCAGTAAAAACGGGTAGGTTAGGGTTAGGGTTCGGGGGAAATCTCTCGGAAGAACAGAGTTTGGCAACTGCATCTGGTTTCTAGTTTCTTTGTCATGAGCTTTAAGGAGACTAAATTTTTCCTTAAAATAAAAAGATTCCTGTTCTCCATTATGGTTTAGATGTTCACAGAAGCAGCAGCCTCCAATAACCAGTCAAACAGCAGACGTCACCGCGAAGTAAATCGAGAAATGTAAAAAATAATAATAGAACTACTATAGTTTTTCAATATTTTTCAACATGTCATGTGTGAGAAGACCTCAAATGAACACTGTAAGCGGACCACTTAATAACTATAAGCAAATAGTTTAAACAGCACTTCCACAGAAATGACTGTGCTCTAAACTGTTTAACACATCTAAGGTTTCCACTGTTCCTTAATGACCCTAGCATGACCTTTTTTTCCACCTTTTAAACACAGGAGACAAAACTATTGCGATCATACTGAAAATGTGGCTCACCAGAATTATTTTTTCCTCGCTTGCCTCTCAGGGCTTCCCTATCTACTTCATTTGTACGTGTAGATATAAGTGAAAACGGTGCACTGTGTGAGGCTACGTCCTTCTCAAGAATAGAAGACAACACTTGTGTCAAGGACAAAGTCGAGGTGCCAGAAGAAGAAAAGGATGAAGGAGAGAAAAAGAGAGAGATGTCGGGAGCAGAGCATCTGTACTGCAGTAACCTTAATCTTATAGTCTTGGAGCCATAGAAAGAGCAATGCCTTGTCTCTTCAACCACTGAATGACTAGTCTGGAGCAAAATAATTCTACATGTTTTATATGTATATGTAATTTAAGTTTTGTTTATGGAAAAATAAATAATTGCAGTTGAAATGAAATGAGCTGTTGTTTGACTTATTGCATCGTGTTTCTCGTTAAATAATTTGATTGGACAGTAAGAGATAGTTGAGCTTTAATGTATGTTGATGTATATAATGACTTGGCCCACCAGGAGGCAGCAGAACACAATCCTGAGATCGTCCCTCCGAGGACTTTGCCCTCCTGATAATTATTTAAATCCAAGGACAAATGCTGGTCCCAGCTCTGGGTCCTGAACATGAGGTTTCTAAAGCTCCTTCCTCTCTCCTTTTCACCCTCCTCCCAACCTCCCTTCCATTTTCATTGGACCGTCCCCTCCCTCCGTGTGCAGCACCCCTCCCCCGTTTTTTATCCCGAGGTGAGAACACGGTGTGCACATCTGGAGGTGATCCTGACTGCAAAGGAGCAGCCTGTGGGAAGGGGTATGGGGTTAAAGATGCACAGCACCCGCTATGTATATATCTGTGAGCCTTGAGGGCGTCACGTGATCCAGATTCCCAAATGCTCCTGATTACAAACAGCTGGCGGGCTGCGGCCTCAGCGAATCAGAAGAGCTGTTGGCTGTGACATCAGATGGAAGGATGGAGGTGGACAGGAGAGTTTAGATGGTATTTTTTTAACCTCTAGATTGAATCAGCAACATCAGGTTGATCCATTAAGCTGTGTAGGGTCTATGGGTCTACCACATGGCTACTCACTATGTACGTTCAGCTTGTCTGTTTGTGGATCGATTATTATCATGTGGCTCCATCATCATTATGGCTCATGGCCAACACAGGGCCAATCAGCTGAGCAGGGAGTCAGGCCTTCATGTCTCTGTTGTAAGACATAAGCATTCAAAGAAATCCTTTGTGCTCATGTGAAGCTGAAGAGCCAACATGAATGCGGACAGGAATACATGTTTTTTCTGCAGGAGTGCGACAAAATCCTCAATGATTATCCGTTAAATTAAAAACGGTTTTTGATTCCTTTACTATGGAGAATCTCAGCTCATGATTATGTGCACTAGTTAGCCTGTGCAGTAAAGGGGTTTCGCAGCAGAGTAATCTCAGCAGGAAATGCACAGCTCTCATCTATAATATCAATGACACGCCCTGCTTCCATGTAGGATTGCTATTAAGCCATCAGAGTGAGCCTTATGCATGATATCTGAGTCTGTTACCATTTTGGAGACTGTTTGCACCATTAGCTGCTAGCCACCGGCTCAGCCTCTGTCGTGCTGAGAGCCATGTGCAGTGTTTAGCTAATTTAAAGATATGGTTAACATCTAGGAAAATATGTGCAATGACTTGGTAACACTACAAAATGTAGAGTTAGTGAGGAATGAAAACGATTTGTTTTTTTGACTTTCATTCCCTTTTCAATACATACTACTCTGTGTTTACTATCTACGCCAAATATTAACACAAGATATTAAGAGAAACCATGGACGCATTCAGCTAGAAGTCCAGTTAGCAAAGTCACGTACCTTCACTGCTGACTTAGTTTCAATTAATATTTTAAAGTTGTGTTGAAGTTTTAAACACAAATCATTCATGTTACACATTTCAATGGGGAAAAATCCTGTCTGAAAACAAGTCTAAATGTCAGCCAAACAGAGGAAATTAATATTACCTAGTTCATTTACATTTTGTTCACAACAAGGTTAAGCTTAACAGCTGCCAGCCTCAGACATTTTTTTATGACAGTTGCCTAAATTATGCTTTCCAGATTCACCCAATAGGCTTTTATCATAGGATATCATTCCTCATAACAGGATAAAATATGATTGTATGGTTTCGAAAAAAAAATCAGACGAAAATTGTTGCCTGTGTAAGATCCAACCAAAACAATGCTTTTCGTTTTTCTCGTTTTTTCTCTGTTTCTATTTGACTCACTAAGCTGTTGTCCCTTTTTCTCACTGAACAGAGGCGGCTCTCGGCTCGTCCCTCCCCTCCATCAATCTCTGTCATAAATCTGTCAAGCGGAGAGAAAGGGAACTGCTGAATACAGATTTGTCAGCAATTAATCTAACCTCTATTACTAGACTTGGATATTGTGTTCTCTATACCAGAGAACAATAAGCCACTCTAACATGGAGCACTGCGCTGCATGTGTGTGTGGTGTGCAACAATGCGTGTGTGTTTGTGAGAGGGAGATCACATGTGTGTGGATGCAGTAAGCTGCCTTGGATGTTTTACTGTTTTGTTTAATAAACCAGGTGAATAAAGTATTCCTGTCCACTGTTGCTGCTCAGAATTATTCTTCATGTTTTTTTAAGAAAGAAAAAAGCTCAACCTTCAGGCTGGCAGTTAGCTGCCATTTAACCTTGAATTCACATACAGTATGTTGAATGTGAGGCGAGCTTATTGACCTTCTGCACTTGATGAGCAGAGAGGACACATGATGGGTTAGTGTGTGCATATATGTGTGTTTGAGTTTGTGTGTGTGGACCTATGTGCTTTTCGGCTTTGTCTTATTGATTTTCTTAAGGATGTGGATTTGAGTCAATATCATGTCTCCCAGACAGGGCGACCATGAGAGTGAAAAGTCAACTAATACATCAGCATTAGTAATATTAACAGGATAATGTGTACTGTATACTCCTCCTTGCATACCATATGTGCTTGTTGCCTATTTCTGTGCTAAAACATGCTTATATACATTTTCATTAAATATCCCAACAACCGCAGGTTTTCCAAAGGGAATCATGCAAACCCGTTCATAAAAACAGGCTGCTAAATAAGTTTTGTTGAATGTTTCAAAGCAGCGCACGTTAGCATTCATTAATTGCAAGCTAAACCAGACCCTAACCATTTCATTCACCCTTCATTAAAAAACATTGGCACATATAATGAACATGCTCTTTTTAGCCTGATTATACACATCAGTGCAACACCGTGACACACTGGTGTGTTCCTCAATGGAATAAGACACATTTCCTTGTTAGCAGGATCAATTCATTGGTTTGTTTTGGTCTTGTAATTGAATTTCTTGACAGTCAGAAAAATACTAAAAACCACCAGATATTATCCACAGTACTTTGCTGACAGTGACATTGCCTCTGGGAGACAATACACACATTTCCTGTCCTTTTCCCAAAGATTTCCTGTTCCTGTTTTGCGCTCTCTCTATGTACACATCGCTGTCGCGGCCTCATAATTCCCCCCTCACATCATTTTCCGTACATGTGAGCATGCTGGGGCATGTGGGAGTGAAATCTGCATGACAGCTACAAGAACAGTCCAGTTGCTGAAGGTTGGGACTTATTTTCATCACACACACACACACACACACAATTATCATTACTGGGACAGTTCAGTGGAGCAGTAGGCCAGTGCTCAGCTGCTTGTGACAGAATTAGAGTGGCAAACAGCTGAGCTTCTCTGGGGTGCTATCATGTGACCTATCCCACCCACAGGGCCAAAGGGACCCACGTTTAGAGTTACCATGTCCAATTTCCAGCATAGCCGTTATTTGTGTTTGGAAATCTGCCTTCCTGTGTGTTATATCTGTTCCCGTAGCTGAGTTCTAAGGGGAATTTCTCTCCTCTGTCGCGGCCAGTAAACTTGTTCTCCAACCTGCTGATAGCCGCACCTTTCTGCTCGCCTGTCATTAGCCCACACGCTGCCCTTTGTCCCCACGCTTGTCTCAGTGACCTGCTTAGGGCCGCACGGCTACACGGGGAGGTGTTCATGATGTAACAAGAGACCACATCTGGGGGGCTTTGCCGCAGCAGTGTGAATGTATCAAACAGCCTACCTTGTCTACGATGAAAAGAAAAGCCCCCGCAGCACATTTGGGATTGTTTAGATGTATTGTTTCCTAGCCTGCAAAATAACAGCATGGCTTTTTTTTCAGTGTCTGTCAGCAAAGCAGGTAAGGGAGAAAAAGCTGAGCCGGCACTAGCCATTACTCCTCACCTGATGAAAGGTCTTGTAACAACCACGGCTATTACTGGCAACAGTCTCACTCATGGTAGTCTTAGATTATAGTCCACTTATGGCTGATCAGGGGCTTTGTCTACAAACAGCAATCGGCAAACAGAAACTATTGCAACGTTGATGTAATGACAAGGGTAATTACAAAAAGTGTTAATTCTTGTTCAAACTCTGCTCTGTAATCATAGTCATGAGAGGTAGAGTTTAAGCTGCGAATGACCACCTTCTGAAACACTGCTCACACATGTCAAACATGTGCTCCTGTGTGTGTGTGCGTGTGTGTGTGTGTGTGTGTTTGGTACAGGGCCCAAAGCAGAAGGCGTGTGTCCTGCAGGGCCTTGAGTGTTTACAGCAGAGTAACATGAGGAGTGGACCAGCTTGTCCCGCCTACTCCATAACTCTAAATGCAGAAACACAGCTGTGTTTCTATGTATAAGGGACTGGGGAGCAATATGGGGACTAGAGGGAAAGAGTTAAATAAGGCCCTGGAAAAGAAATGATACAAAAGCAGGGTGAGTATATATTAGAATATCAGATAAAAGTGTGTCCCCACATGCTCATTCATCACACTGAAGGGCTACAGTAATAAAAAAGAAAATTGCCTATGCACCTGCAAATAAAATACACCAATGGACACACACAAAAATGCATGCACACATATAAACACACACGCAGCAGGGGGAAACAGGCTCTTCTCTGACACTGCATGATTGGTCACTTTTTCCCTCTCTCTCCCTTCCTGCTGAAATAGTTTTAACAAAAGAGAGGGAGAAGGAGGAGGGGGAGGGGTGGCGTGGTTGGGGGAGGGGATGTATGCGCTGCTCTGTTGTCACTGGGCGAGGGAGAGCGAGAGGGGGGAGGGAGAAATGGAGCTGGAGGGCGAGCGAGGGAGTGTAGGAGAGAAGGATAGGGTCCCAGAAAAGAGTACGAGCCTAATGCACTCACATACACTCACACATACACATGAATGTTGGCTCCCCTGTCGTAGTTTGTGGATTACTTTCCAAATTGAACAACTCATCAAGCAAATCCAGGCATGATCAGGTCAGTAAATATTTAGTCACTTGTTGAAAAAGATTTTTCTTTTAATTCCTTCAGGCAGTAATGACAATGTGTGCTTATTGCACATTCCTGTCATTTTCAATGCTCTCCGTTCTCTCTTTATGTGGAATGTGCACTATGTTTTGGGCTGCTTATTCTATTGTAAATGCTATAGTTTTTTTCTTTAAACACATGTATGACATGCTCAATAGTTTGTCCTCTAGATGTCAAACCAGGTTACATGTCTATGCATTCTCCCATTGCCCTCATGTATTGCATGTAGAGACGATAGCCTCCATGCTCTGCAGAGTACAAAGTTTCTTTTTGCTGTTGTGGTTTGTAATAAGTGTTAATTTGTTGGTGGCTTAGATAACATAAAAATTAGTCTCTCTCTTGGCCGTGTGGTTTTGTGGTCAGAGGGTAAAATCCCCCTCTCTGTCAGGACATTAAGCATTCAACTCTCTCCTGATCGGTTGCTCACACACGTGCATGCACATAAACAGACAGAAAAACAGAAGTGAGCATATGAGAAACTGGAATTAGTTGCTTTCTGCAAGTATTTCTCAAAAGTTATTTTCAAAATAGTTGAAATTCAACATGCAATAAATGCAAGCAAATATGGGCTTTTTTTTAATTATTATTTGTGATTTACACATTTATTTTGTTCCAAAAATGTCCCTACAATCTGACTTGCAATAAAAAATAAACATCCTTGTCTTTCTGTTCTGACACTGTCATGTGTTCGTGCTCTTCAGGTGGCAGCGTGTGGCAGCGTTGTTGAGCTGTGAAATGAACCATGGAGGGGTCCAGGAGGCCGGACACTAGCCGAGCCAACAGCCGCACGAGAAGCAGTAGCCCGGGGAGGCCCCGCAGCATGCAGCTGGGCCCTCACTAGCACCAAGTGGACCCGGTCCTCTCCTCTTCACCTGGGACCAGGGCTGCAGAATGCTCAGTCCTGTCACCCCATACAGTAAGTCCACAGCACCTCTTTGTTTCTACATGTTTGAACAGCCTCTGCTAGGATTATCATGTCATGTCCAATGATGAGACTGCTTGGGATGTTGCATGGGAACAGTGTGACCTTGATTGGTCTGTTTTTCTGTACAACTTCTTCATTTGGCACCTCTTGTCCAGGACTCATCTCCTGTGGCTCAGTAGAGGGAAGTGAGGGGCTGGGGGGTCTCTGAGAAGTCATTTTGAGAAGGCACATATGCTAATGGCTTTAACAGCTGAGTCTCCAGGCTTTGCATTGAGGAATTTCACAGAAAGTGTTCAGTTGCTGTTTTTTCAGCCCCTCCATGTGAATATAGTAACAATTCGTTTAAACAGATAGCAGCTAAAGCACCACTGCCCTTCTTTTTTAAGGAGCAGCCCAAAGAAAGTCATGGAGCGTAGTGGGGCAGTTGACTTAAGACTGGAAATAAAATTACTTTTGAGAGTCTAGGGAGACCCTGTTTTTTTTTTTAAAGGTAGGAAACAGCTTATGTTTCAATGTAAAATCATATTTAATTCTTCATAACATACCGTAGCAACAATTTGATTCCAGTGTTATCACACTAGACAGATATTGTTTCTATGTGTGCAACATTATTACGTAAAACCCGATTAAATCACATACATTTCTGTGACACATGACAGTGTGTATACGTGCTAATGATGAGAGGTTGCTATTCAGCCTGATGAATATGCTTATATTGATTGACTGGGCTATTGATTAGGCCAAGCTTTAACAGGATTACAACGGTAACCTGATTGGAATAATGCAACGGGGATTTACTTGTAGGTTTTAATATTCTAAAGAGCTGCACAGATGCACAGAGACAAACAGCAGAACACTCCCCGGGAAAGGGAGGGACAGAAGTTTAAGTAACATACGTCCGTCACATTCCTTCCTCTAAAAGTCTCACAGTGTCACGTTAGATTTCTTTGTGCAGAAACTTTGACTACATTCAATACTACGATGGCATTTTTACATTTTTCTTGCCCATCTACACACACACACACCAACAAGTAAACACCACAAAATGGGCATAATGATGATTAGCAGTTTCTGCCCTTTTAAGCAGCCAGTTACCAGGGTGAAGCGATTTTGTGAATGAAAGCCAGGTCGTTAGTAACCTTGTGTCACCAGCTTCTCATTAGTCCCCTTATAGAGGGACAAATAAACATCACCCTCCGCCTCTATTTACACACACACACACATTAGACCTCTATAGTAATCATGAAAGCTTGTTAAGTGAATTGTTGCACACCTCAGATCCTCATTAGGCGGTATAGTAAAGGCTGCTGGTGGTGAAGTGACAGAGAAAGAGCAAAGTGAAGGGCAGATGGAGGAGACGTGAGGAGGGACTGGTCAGCTGCAGCCTGATATATGAGTGGACACAATAAGCAAAGAGGGGCCAGGCCGGCCTCTGCCACATGTGTGTGTGAGCTAAAAGAGTGGGGGAGGGGGAAACTGACCACACAAGCTTGGACACACGGTCTTGTCTTTACTGCAGCACGGAGACAAGGAGGGAGGCTCAAGAACGGAAGACTTTAAGGGCAAATCCGTAGTGAAAGGAAAGAACTAAATAAAATGAGAGGAAAAAAGGATCAAATTATTTAAATGAAGTTAGATTTGCAGCAGTGATTTGAGACAAATCTGCCTGTCTAAGCAGGAAAGCCACATTCTGACTGAACCATGTCATGTGATTTACAGTTCGCCATGACTTGTAGGTTAGATATATGTATAACTTGAATGAGATATGGTACAGTAGTTGATTGGCTGACAGCAGTGTGGCCCGGTGGACTGTGCAGGCTTGGAGAATAGGGGGAAGGGGAAAGAAGNTTCTCCTCAGCAGATCCTCCTTCACACGGGCGCTTCAGACTATGGTCACTGCTTACATAACAATCTAGCCCTCATTTACTCTGTAAGCAACGAGTGAGCATCAGAGATAGCCGTTTGCTGTGTGTGTAGTCCATTGTCCATGCCCCATGTATATTCATACCCCATTTCTCCTCTGATGTGTTCTGTATTGATCTTACAAGCAGTGGTGTGAATTAACTCTAACTAATACAAATCGCCCTATAATGTGCAAACAGCTGATAGGGTCATTCATCAGCACTGTAAGTACGCGTGTTCTCTGCCTCCCTTCCTGCAGCCTGAGAGTGGACAGTGTGTGTTGAGCGTATGGAGAGGATATGTGCTTTGTAAATAGATCTCAGGTTAGATTCCTGACATTCCAGCGGCCTGACTCATCCCATAGATGACCAAGAGCTCCCCTGCCTGTTGGCCAGCTGAAGCTAAACACAGCACCAGAAGCACAATATAAGAGCCTGCTTGAGCCTGTGTGTGCGTCTTGGTGTGTCAGTCCATCCTCAGGAAATGTAAGTCTTTGTTTATTGTAAGGGGAGTAAAAAACGCTAACAGAGGACCTTTCAGCTCCAGGAGGGTGATTTTCGTTTCCACTCCCCATCTAGCCAACCGGCCAGGCCAGCAAGCCACCTCTGATGCCTCACAACCCCCAAATCCCCATTCCAGTCAGCCCCTTCCCCCACACGTACTTTCATCTAATTAACCCCTAATTACTCATACTGACCATGCAGCGGACCACGAGTCAAGCTAGCCCCTAATGACCCACAGAAAACTTCCATCACTGTAGAATTTAGTTTCACTGCAAGAGAAAATCATTCAGTAAATCTGCCACATATCCTATCAACAATACCGCTCATTAAGAAGTAATGCTTAGAGCACTGAGGTTGGTTTTAGTGGAGGGTGTTGACAGATCGACAGAGAGCTGGGAGAGTTACTCCCAGTCCACCTCTTTATTGGATGGATCAAATTCCTGTTTACAAGCACTCTACTCGCATCCGACTCTCGGTCTTCGTGAGAAGAGGAAGAGTTTACTTCGATGCTGTAGTTTTACCTCACAGGAGAATTACATACACACTCAAAACAGAGCTATACTTTTGAGTACAAGTGTCATGGAAGCTACACTGGAGAATGTGGTGCTCAGTCTTACAGGCTTTGGAGTCCACACGATCGGTCTGCCTGGGATGTCAGTATTTCCCTCCAACCTCATTTCACTTTATCCTCTCTTGTCTCAACGTGTTCAGGGCTCTCACTGGCCATCTCCTCTTCTGATGTAATCATGTTCTTCTCAATAATGCTACGCAAATGAGTTATTTCATATCCAGCAAAGCCATTCTGAAGCATTATGTTAAAAAAGAAGTATGCAAACATAACTAAGTTGTGACAGTGAAACAATATTCAAGCTTCACTATTAACATAACGCACTGTATGGGAGATGTTGCAGGCAGCTGGCAGACAAGAGATATGGCGGCTCAGATATTTATTCACAGTTATTGCTGTGGAAACCTGTTTCTTCTTTTGTGTCTTATTCACACTACATGACTTTTTGGAGCAAAAGTCCCGGATCACAGGCAAAACAGAGTTGGTTCTGCATTAAAAAAAAATCGATTCTCAAGAACTATGTGACAATTATGTTGCAGGAGTAGGTAGGAAATGTGGGTAATTCAACAATTCCCCCCTCTTTGTGCAAACATGTAAACTCTACATATGTTGCTGTATATTACAGTAACATTGACCTTATTGTGTCTTTAAATCCATGGCGTAAGATCACTAAACAATAGAAGTGCCACAGTTTTGACAGCTCTGTAATTAACTATTAAAGGGCTGTACGCGACATTCAGACAATAATATAGCAGTAACTAACTATGTGTATGTAATGATGTAGAGTAGTACTGGTGTCCTGATCAGAGAATGAAGTCATGCCCCCTTTTAATCCGAGCTCCTTTGTTCTTTTTTGACAACTACAAACAACTTTTGGTGACGCACGTCCAGCGTGCATGTCAGTGCATGCGAGTCCCTGTGTGTTTACCACTCATCATGTGGCGTTAGCTCTGTTAGCATAGCTGCTGGCTCGGCCAGGGTCATGTTGAGAGCCAGAATAACAAACGACTTGGAGTGAAAAAGTCACAGTATACATATTTTTTGATGTTTCCCTTTATGCCTTTTCTTTATCTCACACGTCCAGTAGCCAAACTGCTGCAGGACAAAGAGGAAACACTGGAGCTGGTCGACAGTATGATAATCACTATGATTAAGGAAAGCTGTCATAGTACCAAGCCGGCTTAGTACTCATCTTTGTCTCTTGTTAAGCCAAGCATGGCCAAGAATGGAGGGGTGCTTCCAAGCCCCAAGCCAACACGAGGTGCTAGATTAGGGTTAGGGGCTCCCTCCCTCATCCCCCCTAATACCCTGCACCCTAATATCCTCACTTTAATGTCTAATGCTACAGCACTCAGGAACAGTAAGAGGTTTTACTATGTCGCAGAAATTCACATTTCCTGGAAAACATGGCAGTGTCGACATATAATTCATAACTGAATGTCAGCTGCTAAATAGAGCAGTTACAGTTACAAATTGTAGTTTTCCTCTTTTGAGACATCTCAGTTACATTACCAGTTAGTGCTTTATTATAATTATTATTCATACTATTAGATACAGTGTATGTTTTTGTATCTTGAGTGGCATTTCCGTATATGTAATGTCAGGCAGTCCAAAAGAATTGCCACAGTCCTAGAAGGCTGAAGTTTGGCATGGAGGTGTGTGTGTAGAAACACAATATCACAGCTATTTTGAATTTGCACTTGTTTTCTTTCAAAAGAAAGAAATAGCGGATTAGGGGAGTTGACATTTGATTCTTTAAAAACATTCATGTATAAGTCACCATTGCTTTTTGCAGCCATATATATGGTACTGCCTGAATAATGTCAATTTCTATTAAAAAAAACAATTTAATGTCATTGCACTTTATCGATAACTAGCCTTGGCATATAGCCTCTGTCAAAGTTACAAGTTTATTGGCAGCATAAGGAGTAAGCTCACCAGTGGTGACGGTCAGATTGTCACAGAGCACTGACACTCCCATAAACCCCGTGTGCTCTAATCCTTCATTAGTCTGGTTTCCTCAGTCTGGTCCTCAATCCAACCAGACCTTCCAGTTCACTCTGACACCATCTAATCTCAGGCGGCTCCTCGGTTTTCTCATCCCTCTTTCTTTCCGGCATTTAGATGAGGATTCTAGACACATTAGATTACCGTGGTCTCATATGTCTCGGATAGATTATAGACCATAAGGGGAAGACGGGGTGAGGAGTAGATTGCAAAGCGGCAAACGATTGGCACATGCCTTCAATCAGCATGACCAGTGAGTATCAATCTGATGACCCTGTGTGTTTATCTGTCCATGTGCATGATGCCAGATTTAAGAGTGGGTTTAATTGTTCTTATACTGGTGGAGTTTGTATTGTAGATTAATGTCCCTGCAAGATTTGTTTTTATTCAAGCATTTCTCGTAAAATGTATATAATGTATTTAAACATTAGCTGAAGTTTGTCAAGTGCTGCGGACTGATTCTCTGTGGGGTCAGAACAACAAACTGCTTCTTCAAATTACAGGAAGTCATTTGATATTTTGACTATATTACCTTTTTTTCTCACTGAACATGCTTTTTTGTAAACATAATTGATTTCACTGTGTCCATCTACTATTCCATGAAAGGGATTTCACTGTAACATATATATATATATATATATATATATATATATATATGTTATATTCCATGAGCAATCTAAAGTTACTTCTTGGAACTGGAGTGATACTGTGTTTTACTTAGTGTTTTACTTTTCATATGACAGTGAAGTCAGACCAAACCACATTTTTGCCTTAAAGAGCTTTACAATCTGTCCAACATATGACCCCTATGACACCCTTCTATCATTAGGGGAGGATAAACCAAACGACAAAACATCACTCTCATGAAGTGATGTTGGTGTCAACACTGAGGGAAAAGCCTAAAGGTTTACAAAACATATGAGGGGGATAAACAGTCTGAAAATGTAACAATAGCTTCTTCCTTGTGAACATTTAACATTTATTCCTTCAGTTTTTTAGAAGGACTTTTTGGGGCTCGGATATTGACATGAATGAATGAAACTGTTGGCTCTGTTACTAGAAATGTGAACAACAGTAGCTCCACTGTAGTCACTGTGATAAGGGGGCTTAGAGGCTTCCTAACCCTTTGCCCAGTAGACCCAATTCTGTAATCCAGCAATCATCAGTAGGTCACTGGGAAATACAATGAATCAACACCCTCTAAACAGGGTAAAGTATTGTCCTCCACAGTCATTTGGATTCTAACCTTACAGTCCAGAAGTTTCCTGTTGAGATTTTTTTTGTGGCTTTGTTTACCTGGACATGAATGTGTACGGGTAAGAATATGAGCCACTCCCCTGTCTTCACGTGCTTTTAATATTTTTGTGCTTGGGATGAGCACCATGACCAGTCAGAATTCCCAGGGGCATAGGGATTTTGCCGATCCAGGGCGAAGCTTGCGCTGGTTGATAGCGCTGCGCTCCCTGGACTGGATGAGCGGGATTATTGGACTGAAGGATCATTTAATTTAGGGATCAACATGTGGACCGTTTGAGGCCCATCTGGTGGTCCAAGTGGACATGTGACACAACCTGCCATAATCCACATGCAGACAGTTTCA
>CAFUXE010000012.1:714041-747236 GCA_903364295.1 Serranus cabrilla | reverse complement strand
AGCCACCCCAGTGCCTCCTACTTGCCCCCTGGGATCAGTGCCCCCACTCCTCTGGCCCCTAGGCCCACCATGGTGGGAGGCAGTTATAACTACCCATCTCACAGCCTTGGAGGGAGCTCTGAGGGAGGGGTGCCACTAAAGCGCAAGGCCTTTGAGATGGCAGAGGAAGGACAGGAGGGAGCAGAGGTAGAGGGCTCACGCTACAGAAAGTACGGCAACGGCCACGGAAACAGTCACAGCAAAGGTCACGGCAACGGGCACGGCAACGGCTACGACATGAGCGGCTCTGCCTCAGACCCACAGGCCTACAAAGCTGCAAAGCCGATAATGTCACCCCCTTATGGCGGGGCAGGGGACTATAGCCCACCATCAGGTCTAGCAGGAGAAAGTGTGTCAGGGGAGCACAGCTTTCCTCAGCAACAGAGAATGTCTATGAAGATACCTGCACCGCACACACGATCCGAGGACCCCACTGCAGGGCGCTGACAACACAGGTCGGCATTTGAGAGGATTCTCTGTTTCTGACACCAACCAGGGTTCTCTTGGGGGAACATAATTAGATTTGTCAATGAAAGGTTTGGTTTCACTAGCGAACACAAGAGGGCACAAGACTGGTATTTCTTGTGCCCCTTTAACATTTTCATTATACATGTTTTTCCAAAGATTCGCAGGAGCATTTCGCCCTGTAAGGTTGAGGTAAGTCTTAGGGGTGAGGTTAAGGCATTCTCTACATAGATAGTGTTAAGACAGTCTATACGTACGAGTGTCTGTTTCTCTCAGGATCCTATTTATTTCCTTTCTGCTACTGCGGCAGCAGCACTGCAAACATTGCTGTTTTACAAGTTGGTGTAATGTTTTGTGGCCAGTATGTATGGAAAAGGCCTTCGACTGCAATATGTTCTTCCACACCACAAAAATCATTACCGACCAAAAAGTAAGGAGAGCAATAACTGAAATGGTGAGGTTGCCACACCGTTTCAGCACAATCACTGCTACTTTAGACAGCTGTCTCAGAGGCTCGGTGTGTCACCTGGCCTGGAGAAATGAATGTTTCCCTGCTCAACCCCCGCTTTCCCCCTTCATTTTTCCCCTTGACCTTCTTTTCATGTTCATCTTATTCTATCCCGCTGTCCCTCTTCTTTCAACCCTTTCAACTTTTTTGTCGAGTTTATACATAACAAGCTGCTTATCAAATGATTACATAGTATAATACATGAAGCCGCCCTTTAAATTGTTTTGATGTAAAGAAAGAGTGGGGAAATAATCTCAGATTTTATGTTCATTTAAAAATGTATTTAGCATTCACAAATGGCAGCATATGAGTCTTCAAATTGTGTTGTTTACTTGCAGATGTGTGCTGATCCTTAAACGAACAGGTATATTTGCTAAAGTATCTGTGAATGACGGTGCAGCGTACACCTTTAATAATCAAACTTTTACAAGAAAGAATGACCACACAAATCTTTGAAAACAACCAAAAATAAACAACCATGCTCAAGTCTGCACACTGCTAGAATTCACTCAAAGCAAACAGTTGAAAGGTGCGTAAGCCTGTTTGTTACCTCTGTTTGGATGCACAGCCCAGACACAGAAACGTGCAGCTCTCAGTAGAGGAGAAATGCTTCTGAGTGAGTGCCTCTAACTTTTTTTTTTGCTCAACATTACATTCTTTATGAAGATCTACCTGCTTGTCTGCTATAGGGTTAACTTTTTAAAAGAAAATATGCATTCTCTTTACTTTTGCCTCTCAAAAGGATGATTTATAGTCGTGTTATTAAATACTCAGGAAGAATATTGTTACCTCAGAATGATAAAATAAGAATGTATGTTATTACCTTAGGGTGTTTGTAGGGAGCTTTATGGAGCAAGATGAAAACGGAGCCATGGCTTTTATTAAGAGCAAAACATACTCTGAACACATCAGGGAAATGATGATGAACTTACAAGGCCTTTGATACTGACAGTAGAAAACGCACATACACACACACATGCATGCACACACACAAAAACACATACACACTGCGTCATAGCTCTGGGAAAATTAAACTTGAGGTTTTTGTACTAAGGCCTGAAATGTTGAATGTAATTCAGATATTTTTTTTAAAAGGACAATACATGCCATAATGTACATCAATGATGTTTTTAGATATATGAAACATATTTTCTTCATGTATAGATGTAATTCTCTTATAGGTTTTGGTGGAGAAATTAATGACGTTAAGTGTTAGTGTAGTTAGCAGCGGGGGAAACGGTTTTTGCGGACAAACTGTCAAAACAAAGCACTCCTGATAAACAACTTTTGACATATCAAGACTTACACAATAATACAGAATATAACAGGTTTCTTAATGTCTTAATAAAGTGTCCAGTCTCCATTTTCCTATATCAGTATTTTAAAAACAGCTTGACACAGTGTCACCAGCCAATCAGTTGGATTTGAGTTCAAACACCATCAAGAGGGGAGAAGTTAAATATTCACCAAGTATGTTCACTGTCAGAAAATATGTACAGTTACAACAGTACGTCTTTTTTCCACAGTGTTGTGGCTTTGATGATCCACTATGCTATCCCTTCATAAGTTGTGCCATACGTTTTTTTAAGGCAAAATGAAAAATAAAACCGAACTCTTGCCTAAAAGCATGCCCCGAGATTGGATCCCCTTTGATAGTAAGATTTAGGCTGAAATGCAGCTTCAGATTTAGTCTGAAACTTAATGTGATAAAAAAAAATAAAAATAAGTATTTTAATTTGAAATTATAAGCACATTCATAAAATTGAACTTATCAGGAAAAAAAACACATCACACAAAGATTTTGCTTCAAAATGTGCTGGAGAGAAAAATACAGATTACTAACAATTTATTACGCAAATATTAATGTATTCTTACCCCCAGATTTAAAAAGTATTTAAGCGCTTAGCTACAACAATTGAATGCTCTTCAATGCCACACAAACAAGGTGCTCTACATTAACCTACAAAGAACAACAAACAACAGTACTGATGTTTTTTTTTTGGTGTTACTCGGATTCATTGAAGTAAGTGGAGATGAATTTGCCCAACTGATGGAAAATGGTATTTCTGTGTTATCTTTGTAAATCAGTTGTACTTTTGTTGTATCTTGTACATTCTCTGTAACCATTTCTACCTCATTATGAAGACAATGTACATGGAAATATTTATTTCATGTCATTTCTCATGCCAGTTTAAGAAGCAATGTTTCTAATTCTTGACCTGTTATAGTCTACCTCACTAAAGACTGTTGTGTCATGGAAATGAAGATATCACACCAAAAAAAGCCCAGCCTCTGTCCTTTTGTCTTTGAATGTTTTGAGGTTAAGTGTCTTCTCCACGAAACAGAATAATGTTTTCTCTTTAAAAGTAGACGGAGCATGGCCAGCATCATATTGGCAGATTCATTGATAGTGAAAATAATCATCAGTTGCAGCCCTACTTGGTAAAACCAATGTTTTCAGCCGAAATTGTGAAAGTGGCGAGGAACCATGGGGCCATTTGTGTTAAATAAAGACCCCATAAGAAGCTCAAGAGAGCATAGAATAAAAGGAAAGGAAGAGTGGAGAAGATCCTGACCCTCTTCCCCTGGACACCACCCCCTACCCACAGCTTTATTGTCTGGAGGGCGGAGGGCATGCGCTGGCGTGTGACAGATGTCCAAAACTTTTGTCCTTTCATCCCCAGTGAATTGAACCCTGCTGCAATGTGAAATGTTTCATCACAAAACACTCTTTGGACAAAACTGCTGTACATAAAACCGATTTTTACCGATGCTGGTCATCATCATCAACAGCCTAAAGTCTCTACATCTTAAACAAACCGAAAACCACATTCATGAAACAGGCTGCAGGCTTTAAACCAGCCGTCCTCATTAAAACGTTTCACTAAGATTCTAGTCCATCTATTAACCTCAGCTCAGCAGAGCTGCAGACCCAAGCTCCATCCTTACTCTGAGCAACCAGCTCAGCAAATCATCAAAAAGTAAATGTGTTAAATGGCAAAGTTAACATTTTAATCTCATGTGATGACCTGTGACATGCTTTTATAGTCCCTTTGCAAAATGCAGTCTCTGCATGTTTAACAACCATATTGATTTCTTCTCCAACTCCCACAAACAAACAATAGCAGCTGCAGCAGCTGAACAAGTGCCACATAAACAAGTGCAACAGTGACACCTACAGGGTCCTACTAAGAAGTACCCTGTTGTATGAAACTATAGTGATCAATGATGGGCAAACTAACAGAAACCATGTTGCAAAGTCATTCACAAAATATAGTGAAGATTGAAATGTACATGAACAAATCATACTACAACTGATAGAGTACAAATGCATTTCACAAATGGTTAGCACAGATGCTGGTTAAAAGGAAATAAACAAAACATGAAGTCCACTTTAAAAAGAATACTTTAAAAGGCTCTTGCTCTCAAAGGTATCAGGATAAAAAGGCATAACCCAGTGGTTATCTACTCTACTATCTTGTGGACTTTGGACTATACATGGTAATGTTTATTCATTAAGTGCCACACTGTCACCCTGATGTGTCAGGAGCTTACCCAGTGCTGATGCTGTGCTGTTGCTGCTCCTTCAGGAAGAAGGGAAACGTCAGTGTGTCCTGCCCTGGGCTGGATGGGACTGCTAAGTCTGTAAAATGCAGTAGTATTTGTTTCAGTGTGTTCTTCAGTAAAAGTTCAGTATTTAAGTATTCAGATCTATGAATTAAGTCACAGAAAATGCTCTAAAAATACCAGTAAAGGTTTTCCATTCCATGTCACTAAAACAAAATGTACTTTATGTACAAAAAGTAATTGTATTGGAAAGTTTCATGAGAAACAATGTATCACATTTAGGAAGCTGATCATATTTATTGTATGTTAAATCTGAATCTGCAAAGTTACCACAAGTAACTATAGATGCTGCTAATTTAGTCAAATTGAATGCACCTGGTGGAATTACTAAGTGGAAGTAACTCAGAACTAATGCAAATTCAAAAACAAACAAATTGGCCAATTGAACTTAATCCTAATTTGAAACATCCAGTATTGATGCATATACACCTAAGGAGGATCTTTATGCTTAATTTATTAATTTAAAGAGTTGCACCTTATTGTGTTGACTGCTGTTGTGCATTTATGTTAAACATGATTAATGTAACTGCTTCAGGATCAAGCCTATATGAACATTGATATTTTTAATAACGCCAAGTCAAAGCGTTCCTTGTTAAATTTGCATCATTTGCTTTCTGACATTCAAGCCAAATTGGAATCGTACCTGAGTCCCTAATCGAACTGATATTTAATTGAATTGGGTAGAAAGGAAAATTGAATGGAAATCGAATGGACTTGAGAAATCAATGATGAGCCGCACTCAAAACACTTAAGTACAAGCACTTGAGTAAGTTTACTTATGCTCCATCTCCGGTAAAAGCAATCAATGTCAATAAAAGGATGACCTCACCTACTATTACATTTGCTTGGCTTGTTTTTGTTTTGTTTTTGGAAACAGATGCACTGCAGCAACACACGTGGCTGGCTCTTAGTCATGCAGTCTATGGGATTAGTTCATAGTGCACATGTTCAAAACATTAACAGTGGTTAATTATTTGTTCTTTTTGATGACACTAGATGTGGGGTAGATTTGTGTATCTGCCAACACTTCATGATGACGACCAGTAAATCATAACGTACTTGCTAGTTTCAGCGAGGCTGCATCAGGCAGCATTAGCAGACTCACTAGCTCAGTTAACAGACTCACGAGCTAACTGTTAGCTGAAGCTAACACCAGAGGTTAACTGGGGACTCTTTGGACTCCTGGCAATGAGCACATCATTTTTGTTTCAGAATTTGTTTGGTAAATGTTTGACAAATAAAGCGGTTACCAGTTGATGCGGTCATTTCCAACCGCTGGAGGTGGTGCTGGGCGCTCTGGTATCGGATACTTGAGAACCGGGAGATGATTGTGGCCTCAGAAACCGACCAGCAGGTGAGCTATGAGGGGAAAGTACTGCTGAAAAACCCGACATATGTCAATTTAAAGATAGCCTTTTGTATTGTTACTGTGGATTAAATCTCAGAGATCTTTTCACTGAAATCCTGACAGTGAGCTAGGAGTTATTAGACTAACTTTGAACAGGGCAGATTTGCTAACGTTACTTGGGAAGTTTTAATGAGAGTTTCCACGCCTGCTAATTTGTTTTACAGGTGAGGTTTGTACGTGCGAGGACATGACCCGCCCCCCGCTGCCTCTCATTGGCTGAGCCTTAGCGACAGGGAGCAATTAAGCCCCGCCCACAGCCAATCTAAACAACCCATCGCCCTCCATTGACCTTGTATTGAAAGAAGTGGCCTCCTCGTCAATCGCAACTGTTGGCAAATAACAGAACGTTTAAAATGTTGAAATGCACTACCAACGAAATTAACTATTTCTGAAATCTCATAAACAGGCAAATTGGACTTATAGGGGGGACAATAGTGGATACAGACATATAAAGATTTGAGACATCAGCAGTAACAATGAGAAAACTGCATGATCCTGAAACTCAATGTATTTAACGTGAACATACATATGCAGTTTGTTACTTAGTCATGTATCCAAAGTCAGTTTTAGGATAACTACATGTGTTTGTCTATGGTGCAGGTGCAGTGGGAACGTGAAAGGAGATCCACTTTGTGGAATGGACAGATGTCTTAAAATGTTAGTTTTTTCTCTTCTTGACCATGTTAATGATAATGCAACATAAACAGGACCTTATCTTTTATTTATTTTATCTATCTATTTATGTATTTTCTATATATAGAGATATGACGTGTACATCCATGTGCTTGTCCATGAATGGGCACCCAAGGCTCTCTAGAGACAACTTAAATTAAATTTGACTGTCACTATACTTTTAAAGGTATTTTCTAGTAAAGCTAAACTAGCCAGTGTTTTATTTTCCTATGAGGTTTTAATATCCCTGAATATCTTGCCTGTGTCAATGTTAAGGCTTTAAAAATAATAAAATACAAATAAGGAGTGGGATTTTGAATTGTTTTTTGACTGTGATAGGCCCCATTTGCTCCTGGCCTGCAGGGATCTTTGACCACAGTGAAAACAGGCAACTAATATCAATACACCATAACACCACCACGACACCAGTGAGTTACTCACACTTGCTTATGTCAACACATTGAAACAGCCCCCTTAACCCATGAAGGTGACACAGTTGTATTGAGTTATTTCCTTCAAGTCCCACTAGAGGGTGTTAGATAGCTGTAAGAAGTCATTTGAGGCACTTCACGAACGTCTACTGGAGGGGTTACAGCAATAAACACAGTAGGTAGAGGCTGTGATCTCTGCAGACTGTTTCAGAGGCAGGGATGAAAAACACAACTCCCAACACAACAGGGGCAGACAGGGCTATGCTCTATGATGGATGGGGCAGTGGTGGCATGGAGGGCCAAACCAGGGATAAATCAGCATAAATCTATCACATCTTTTATTCCATTTGGCCATATGGACTTAATTTAAATTCCTTTCTCAGCTAGGTAATAGAAACTATGTAAAAACGGTTGAACTCAGGACAACGTCAGACTGTACACAGCAACTGGGTCTACGTTGATATATATTTGATCAGTGCACCACCTGCTTTCTACTCATCTTCTGTATGGTGCTGCAGATCTGACACACAAATAGAAAAACTATAGCTGAACAACCACTACCTAACCCAGATACGTGATCACATCAATACAGCAGATTACATGTTATTGATTCCTTAAAGACACACAATCTCTCTCTTTCTGTATCCCTTACACACTCTCCCTTTCCTCCATCTCCCTCCCTCCTTTATAGAAACTTGCTCAGACAGCCCGACGGATCAAACCATTGTCCTCCTTAATCCACGTCCCACCTCTGCAACCATGTCTTGCTGTTCAGCTGAATGCAAGGAGGACACACAATCAAAATGTAGAGCACAATTACATGGCGTCAATAGAGAGCAGTCACATATTAATGCATTTGGAAATCGACAATTCCTGCATGTAAATTATATAAAATAAACAGTTAAATGTGCCATCCTAATCTAAGATGGATATATTTAGAGAACTAACGGTTGCATTTATCAATATTTTAGACCCAGTGTAAGACACAGCATCGAATAGCACGAAATAATGTGATGCGGTCCAAACGCATGCAGCACTGCAGGTAGGAGGTGAAGGATAAATCCATAGCAACAGACTAGCTTTTTCACTGTGTGTTCCTCTGTTCATTGTTCTCATTTACTTTTCATCTTCCTGCTGTAGCTCGCTCTCCCTCTTCTTGCTTGCTGTGGGTAAGGAGGTGCTATACAGTGCACTGTACAGTCTGAGCCTATTGGGAACATGCTGCTGACTCAGCCCAGGCCACTGCATTCATCTATCTGCACTGCAGTGCTGTCTCTGCTCACTCCCCCTCCCTTCCCTGCTCCTTCCCTCATTCAGTGCGCCACCTTACACACACACACACAGAGGGAAAGAAACACACACATGCATGCACACACACCTGCTTTTATAGTCATTTCAGTTCTGTTGCACCATGACACACCCAACCACATCAACTCAAACAATAATTGCATTCAAGTGTCGTTAAAACATGAACAGAGACAATGTGGTCGAGGGTTTTGAGACGTATATTGTGCTGTTGTTGTTCCAAACCTAAACAGACTGTAGTTTTCTTTGGCTGCTCTGTCTGTCCCTCCCTGTCCTGTGGAGCATTCAAACACTTCCTCTGCCATATTTGCAATGCACACGAGCAATTCTCGAGATTATCGGCATAAAAACACAAAGAAAATCACCTACTTGGAAAATCTTGAACATGTAAATGGTCAGTCACAGTAAACGAGGTGGTTAAACAGCAATAAAAACATCCATCGCCAGACATGGTGGAACATATGACAGTCATTTATGCTGTATCCAAAGAACGACACCAGTCAGAGGTGTAACTGGAAGGCTGCTTTATTGTTTGGAAATAGATTCGTGCTCAAATGAAGATATTCTTTCACTGATTCTCATTTAATCGTCCCATGTGGTTGTGCAACACACGTCCTCTCTCTGACTGTATTAGTGGCAAGAGATAATGACAGTCAAAAGATTTCTTTTTTTTTCAGTTAGCCTATTTTTCAGGAAAGAAAAGAAATTTATCTCAGTCATGCTACAAAAGAATGGCCTCATATACCGATTGGTAAACCAACATTTGGAAATGAACAGAAGTGTAAAACAGAAGGCAAGCTGTTCCCTTTACTAGCCCAAGAGCCGGTAAACAGAACACACAGAGAGAGCACTTGTACTACATGACTCTACAAGATGTTAGTCCAGACAGTCTAATCTAGGTGGTGAGTTTTCAGTTTACAAGTTAAGTTTTGAACTCAATACATCGTTTCTATCGTGCTCCGTTTTGATTCACTCCCTTGGGTTTCGAGATCCTCATTGCTGATTTTATTGACAGACTAAATAGGAAGCTAAAAAGGCACGTGCCGTTAAGAGATATTGCACCATAAACAAACACACAGACAGTTAAGACAACTAACCCTTAAATCATTAGATATATTATATTGAAAGTGACAGCAAAATTAAAGATCAACTCCAAACTGCAGCAGTGTGTTAAGGGGAAACATGGAGGAGGGTTAGAGCTGAAACGAGCAAAGAATTGTCACACAAAGTGAGCTGTGGCTCATACGGGGGCGCGCTGGTTGGCCAGCGGTTGCCTCTAAAAGGCGATGAGTGTGTGCGTGTGTGTGTGTGTCTGTCTGTCTGTGTTTGTATTATCTTTGTGTGTACAATATAGGAAACTAGGGGGCAAGACATCTTCACACATGTACAAAAGGGTATGCTGGTAGTGCAATCCTCTCACCAAGGCAGGCTCCACAATTCTCAGCAAGCAGCCAGTACAACACCATGCATTGTACGCTGGTACCCAGTATGCAGAAGTCCTGGGCAGGCCAGAGTTTTGGTTATTCTCTGAACATACCACACAAAGAAAGAAGCATGATCAGTTACACTCTGTGGTTCTTGTATCACCTCAATGCAAGGAGTGGACAGGAGAGAATATATACTATATATATATGGTAAAATATATATATAATATATATGTAACATAGCTCTGTATATGTATGTATTGATTTATACACTTTTAAATACAATTTCTGCTTTTTAATATAGATTCTTTTAGCTTACTCCCCTCTTTTTTTGTGAAAAGTGACTGAAAAAAATCTACTCCATCTAACAAACGTGTCACAGCCTAACAAGTGTGACAAAGGGTGTCAGCTGGAAGCCATTCTATTTACGGTTATTAATATTTAGTGTTAGATTAATAGCTGTAGTTTTTTAAGTAATCCTGTATTTACAAAAAAACTACACATGCCGTTAAAATAAAATAATATATTACATTATTTATAGTTTCTTAAAAAGTCCATTCTTCGCTTTTGCAGTTTGTGCCGTATAGAACATAGCCTGAACTGTATTTATTTTATTCATTTTTTTTCCCCGAATGAATGTATGTGTGTCTACTTTTTGTTTTTTTTATTTTTTTGTTTTTTTATGTTTCTTTCTGTGATCTGTATATCCATGGTGACCTTGGAGAAAATGGACGGCGGTTGCTTTTATGCTTATCATTCAGAGTTTTATTTGGTTCAAGGTAACACCCACACTGATTTTGGAGATCTCATGCAGCAACTGGACCATAGAACTTGAGAACGGATGAGGGAGTTATTCATAAACAGGAAGTGACATCACTGCACAACAGGAAGTGCAAAAGCCGTGGTGTGGTGCTTAGGCTCACAGTACCATTAGAATGCATCCAGTGCTCTGTAGGTTATTTGGTATTTGTTATGCAATAGAGCAAATATGACGAAAAAAATGGCAAATGAGAGGTTCAGAGCACTTGTTGTTATCTGGGGCCTATCCACTGAGCACGCCACTTCTGCTTCGGTATGAATCGAGTGTGCTGCTCAAACCAACATATCCCAATTCACGCTCATGACATCTCCTCACAGTGTTTCCTATATCTGTGACTGCTATCGGGGGGCATGGGGTGAACATTATTATTTTGTTAACCGAAATTAATTGAGACCAGACTACAGTCCTTAATGACTTAACCACAAATGTAATCTGCTATCAATAGAAACGCCGCCGTTACAAGCGAGCGAAATGTTGCAGTTTCACTGAGATGCTTCTAGC
Source organism: Serranus cabrilla (assembly GCA_903364295.1). Lineage (NCBI taxonomy): Eukaryota > Metazoa > Chordata > Actinopteri > Perciformes > Serranidae > Serranus > Serranus cabrilla. The sequence continues at coordinate 736,036 of CAFUXE010000012.1, read as the reverse complement.
CCTATAATTCTAAGCGTCATAAGCAGGAAGCGCCAAACTGGCCCCTGATCGGCGGGCGGCTGCCGAGTTGAGGCAGCCAGCCGAGATCATTGTCCATCGACATGGCATAGAACACAAAAGAGTAAAACATGATTTCATAAATACTCCCATCACATTCACTTGCATTTTGTTGCAGAGCTCATAATAGTACATCTATAATATCTCCTGAGAAAAGGGATGAATTTTTCAAGCATTGCATACATTTCTAGGGTCTCTCTGTCTAATAATGACAGCGAAAAAACTGAATGGGCAGGGCACACTTCACCCAATCCCACTCCATGGACAAAGGGCAACAAGGGATAACAAGGCAGATCTCTTTGGCTTCTCCACACACAATGTTCTCATCTCCCATTCAACATTTTCTGGTTCTCATCAAAATAGGATACTACTAACGCCTGACGAATTTGTTCCAGCACGAGACTGTTTCCCTCGACATCTTCTTGGATGTGGCTCATAAAAGTGTGTAAAATAAGACTCTTTAGCCACTAAAACATGAAAAGTACACCAGGGAATAAAAATAAATAAATAAATTAATCCACACATATGGAAATAAGCTACATGACATCAAATGATGTAAACTGAACAACAATCAGAACACTTCTCAGCTCTTCCAGAAAGGTCTACCCGCCCATAGAGAAACATCAGAATTAGAAAGGAGTTTGCCATACCTGTGAAATCCCCACACACCACCCATAACCGACAGTAGGACTCCCAAAATGCCCGCTCACACCAAAACTAAAGGCAGATGGTATGGAACATTACATAGGTGCATACAAATAATAAATATAAGCAATTTTAGTTTCAAAGTGTTGCGCCCTTGAAAACATTTCATTCCAAATTAACAAACATTTCAGTCCCATGAAACACACAGACATCCTTTTCCACAGCTTACACACTCAAAATCTCCAGAGCAGCAAATTAATAGTTTGAATTTTACCCACTATTCACCAACATATTCCATTCTTCTGTCTATAGAGGCAACAATTTAAACATTTGAAATGTGTCGAGTAATGAGATAAAACTTCAGATCCATTTTAGATTATCAACCCCAATATCACTTATCTGTGTTAAACAATTTACTCTGAACTCTGAGCTTTCAAATTTTGACAATGTCTCAATCTTACAGTCGAGCCACTGTTGTGGTCTGAGTATTAGTGTCTTGTGGACTATGATAATTCATGCAAGATTTCTGATCAAAACATGCCATCATGCAAGTCATTTCTATGCATTGAACAAGCACAATTATTTATGTATTTGTTTGGAAATCTTTCTGAGTAAATGTAAGCCCTTGGCCCAAGTTGACCCCATAATAAACAGACCCTTAACCAATTGGTGTGAAAGCCCATGTAAAAAAAGCATTTTGATGTGGGTATAACAAAGACAAAATAAGTAGAAGAGTTAAGTGACATGGGCAAAATGTTGAATATTGTTCTTTTTTTTTTGTCTGTTTGCATTTTTGCTGCTCAAATGAACAATTTCTAGCTTTAATAAAACGGAAAAGTACTTCCAACGCTCTCTGTCATTTGTGTCTTTCACTCACCAGTCATCCTTCTGTTTGCTCTTATAGAGTGAGTGTGTCATTTTGCTCCTCTATACATTTCAGTGTTAAATGACACAGAAGCACTCATTGGCTGCTTTAAGAGGACAATTCTTCAGCATCAAGCAGCATCCTTGGTTTCCCTTCACTGCCACTGTCCTCCATAGGAATCCATTACATGTGTCCAGGCGCTGAACTCCTTAAGTGTTTTTTCATTCCACCTCTTGGTGTAGAGTTACTTGTCTTATCTGTAGACCAGTGGTTTAAGTGAGCGATCTGCCTTTCAGCAGACACAGACATTCCCTTGTCTGTTTTCATTCCCTTTTGTTAAGATCAGTAGTCTAGATACAACAATGTCACACAGTATGCTGAGTATGTTTGGTTTGACTGAAGTTCAAGAGTCTTCAAGCTGTAACAGACCAAGCTGCTTCCCTCTGCATCAATATAAGAATGAAGTCTGTAAACAAAATTATTGAGTATTATTTTTTCTGACTTGCAAATGAAATAATCTGTACATCTGTGTGGGTGAGTTTCCTCTCGCTTTGCTTGAAGTTACATTATTATAATTTTTATTGTTATTACTGTGATTATTATTCCAACGCTCTAACATTTAGATTCCCTGATGTCTTTTTGGTTTCTTCCTTTCTCTTTCCTCCCTCCTTTGCCTTCATTGTTGTCATCCTGTTTCTCCTTGTCAGGTTTGGTTACACTGTCATAAGAGGGCAGGGAGGCAGTTGAGGGAGTGCCCTCCTTCTTTTCTTGTTCCTGATTGTTCCCGCCGTTCTCCACTTTGTTGTTGGCCGGCTTGCGCTTACAGACAAAACCCCGCCGAGCCAGGTAGGAGCGGTAGGCCCTTTGAATGATTCTGACGGACACGTCCTCCTGCTTGCGCCTCAGAGTGGTGGTGATTGGCTCGTAGGAGACCTTGGAAGGATTGGCTGCCACAAAACGCTCCTCCATTTGTTGCCTCAACATGTCCAACTCGCCACTGTCACCCAACACACGCTTAGTGAAGGCAAACAGGATGTCCAGGCAGTGGATACGGTCGCCGCTCACCATAGGCATGTCCATGGCGATCAGTTCAATGGTGTTGGGCTTGGGGACTCGAAGTGGGTGTTCAAGTGCATCTGCAAAGTCAGAAAGCTTGGCATAGGTGATGAACTGGGACGCATCAGGGTCAAACTTCTCCCAAATCTCATAAAAGGTCTCAAAGTCGTCCTCGCTGAGCGGGTCGGCACTCTCCTCTGTAGCCACACTGAAGTTCTCCAGGATGATGGCGATGTACATGTTGACCACAATAAGGAAAGAAATGATGATGTACATGACAAAGAAGAAGATGCCCACAGAAGGGTTTCCACAATCTCCCGTGGCTGGGGTGCCAGCGTTCTCCAGTTTCGGATCGCAGTCTGGAGGGTAGTTAAGAATAGGCAGCAGCAGGCCGTCCCAACCAGCTGATGTGGTGATCATAAACAGGATGATCATGCTGTTGCCGAAGGTCTCGAAGTTGTACATGTCGTCAATTCCAGCTCCATGTTTCACATAGCCAAAGTTGGACATGCCAAAGATGGAGAAAATGAACATAACCAGGAAAAGTAGTAGGCCAATGTTGAACAAGGCAGGAAGTGACATCATGAGGGCAAACAGTAGAGTTCTGATTCCTTTGGCCCCCTTGATGAGACGCAGGATCCTGCCAATACGAGCCAGACGGATCACCCTGAAGAGCGTTGGTGATACAAAGTACTTCTCAATCAGGTCAGCCAGAAACATTCCTGGAAAAGAACAAAGAAAGACACAACATGCATCTGGTTAAAATCTAGTGGATTTTATTGCTTTATTACAAACCCCAGGTTCACTGTCGTTTTGGAACAAGCTTTATCCACCCAGTATTTCACCTGGCTATATTCACTCGGTTTCCTTAGCTTCACACCCAAAAACATCCCGAACAGAGCACAATCAAAAGAAAAGAGAGAATACAGACAGAGGGCAGGGTCTCTGTTTAAACAGACACCACCACACACATCTATAGGGATTATTTTTGTATGTGTCTTTATATTATTTTGAGACAAATCCTGTAAAGTGTTCCTTAAATACAAACTACAATATTCTGCCCACAAGCAAGAACGGCATATTCATAGTTTTGTTCAAATTGTGGAAGAAATCAGAAGGACACCAAACAGTCAAAAGTCTGTTGTCATTATACTGTCTTAGCACTTGGTTTCCATCTCCACCAAGAGCGTATGTTTTGGTTCAGTTTGTTTGTTTGTTTATCAGAAGGATTATGAAAAACCTCTGGTCTGACTTTCACGATGAAGCTTGGTAGAAGAATCAAGGGTCAGACGCACTAATTGAGACCCTTCCATCCATCTGTGTGTGCTATGCCCTTAAAAACCATTTATAGCAGTTTCACACTTCTTTAACTGTTCATAAATAACCATTTTTGAATACTTGCCCACAATTGAAAGAATGACCACAACCACGTCAAAGATGTTCCAGCCGTTGGTGAAGTAGTAGTGACGCAGCGCAAAGAGCTTCAATACAAACTCTGCGGTGAAGACCACAATGAAGATGAAGTTGACCCAGTAAAGCACCTCCTCCGTCTCCTTCGTCTGATCGTCTGTCTCCACCATCATGGTGACCATGTTGAGGCAGATGAGAATCATGATGGAGATGTCGAACACCTGCTGCGTCACAAAGTCAAACACCATGCCCTGGATGTTGTTCTGCGGAGAAAGGGAGGGAATGAAAACAGGGAGATTTGGAGTCATTTTCAAATCTTAAGAAATGTACAAATACAAACCTGCTTGGCAGCAAAGATCAAGAGTGCAGAACAGTATTTACCTGAGGCCTGGGGATTGGTTTTTGTGGTTTCTTTGACCCTAGTTTCTTCATGGCATTGTAGTATTTCTTCTGCTCTTCTGTCATGAAGATATCCTGACCCCCAAAGTGCAGGGACAGAAACAATTTGGTTACAACAATGATTTATTCCTCTCATTCCAGTAGTGATCTAAATATATCTAAACATTAAATATGACATGAAAAATGTTTCCTATATTTGTTTATCATTTTCAGATCCTGTGCATAAAGCAATAATTTGCCATTTTGAGGAAAAAACGGCTGATATGCCTATTCCACACTACATCACTTTAGCCCTGATTTTAGGCCCACATCAGAGGGCAACTGCCGCTGGCTTGCCACTCACATATCTCCCAGGCGTAATATCTGGAGAAATTGGCAAGTGTGTCAGAGAGCAGTGTGGGGATACCTGGGCAAGGGGGCGTCTGGAACAATAGGAATTTGACTGTATGCGTTTACATTTTGACATTCAGATTCAGGAATTGTGCTTGGTGAAAGATCTTATAGTGCGTGACCTGCTGCAAACTGATGGCTTTTCAAAGTTGTGTAATGTGAACCAGGCATAACCCGCTTTCATGCCAATAGTTAGACGAGTGCAGAGTAAATGTGAAGCTGCCACCAGCGGTCAGGTAGCTTAGCTTAGCAGGAATACTTGGAACAAGGGAAAATTGCTTGCTTCGGTCAAACTGTTAGAAAATCCTCCTCACAGCTCTTGGAAAATGGAGAAATGAATGAACATTTTCCCATGTTTCCAGTGTCGATGCTTAGCTAAGCTACCACTTGGGGTCCCATTTAATAGATAGCCATGAAAATGGTATTGATCTTCTCATCTCTAGAAAACGAAAAAGCATATTTTTGGAAACTAAGCCTACAAATAATCTACATATCAGCTTGTTCTGAGGTGAAAGTGAGGAAAATAAATCTTATCTTTTTCTTTTGTTGATTGAAGTTGTCAATGATGACACCAATGAAGAGGTTCAAGGTGAAGAACGAGCCGAAGATGATGAAGATGACAAAGTAGATGTACATGTACAGGTTGTCCTCGTAGACAGGCTGGTCTTCCACCTGCAAAGTGGCAAAAGTGGAAATTTTGTACAAAACTGCACCACTCCACATTGATCCGGATGTCTGACTTTAAAAACACAAAAAGTGTACCTTTCTAGAATCTATTGCAGCATACATAATGTCCATCCAGCCTTTGAATGTGGCCTGTTGAGTGGGCAGATACAGTGTGTGAGAAAACAGGTTCAACAGTTGCTATCAAGAGAGTGAAACATATGCAAAGTGTCAGCAAAGGTTTCTCACCACTTGCAGGAGTGCCAGGTATCCTGCACCAACATTGTCAAAGTTGATCTTGACGTTTTTCCATCTGGCTTCACTGACGTTTGCATTAATGAGAGCGAAACACTCTGTTTTGTTGTTGACGACATCAGGAAGGAAGTATTCCTCAGCTGTTTCGTTGAAACAGTAGTAATACTTTCCAGCAAACAGGTTGACACCCATGATGCTGAAGATGAGCCAGAAGATGAGACACACCAGCAGCACATTCATGATGGAGGGGATCGCACCCACCAGGGCGTTCACCACAACCTGAAGAGAACAACAAGGGAACAAGAGCCGCTGTAACTTAGCTGTCGCGCACCAACTGCATGGAGATGTTCACACAGAAGAACATCAACACACACATACAAAGAAATGCACATTCTTTCCCTCCAAAAGACTCGTGGTGTGTTGTCTAAATGCTTGAAGCTCATGACAATTAATACTAGGAGCGTAACAATTCTGTCCGTTCATGGTTAGGCACAACACAATGACAGAAGCAGGTTTGATGCACTCGTGATATTTTTAATGAAGTTGGGAGTTTAAAAAATGTGACCGTTTAACTTTAACTCAGATCTTTTTTTGTATTACTCCCGATAAGTACAAGGAATGAACAAATAGAATGACAAAAATTTAACTGAAGAATAAAAATGTCTAGTTAAGATAAAGAGTGCATGTGTGAGATCCTTTTTACAGCAATGTATTGTGCCTTGATATTTTGTTACACCCCTATAAAATGCAATTACTCTTTACCTACATGTTCAAATGTTGTAGCTAGGATTGCCTGTATAACCAATTATGTCATCCACAAACTGTAGCAGCTAATGGGCCTCATGCAGGAACATGTTCATATTCTTATCTGAACTTTCGATTACTTTTTTATTCATACAGGATTTTCAGACTCAAAATCGTTTCAATGTCATGAAATATACAATACTGCACAGCTGCCTCAAGAGGTCCGTCTGAATGGGAGAGTGACCAGATGCATCTGCCAGAGCAAATAAAACATGAGCTTGGTGGATCTCCAGGTTACGTTCGTCCATGAGGCCCACTGACTCTGTGTATGTATGTAATAATGCTCTCAATTGCAAGCAAAGTCATTTTTATGCAAAGAAAATACATATTGCTAAATATTTTTGGAACAATGACTGTTTATAGCTGCTGCAGGGTTGCATAAATCTCCAATTCAGCACATGAATGTGACTTATACAAGCAGACAGTGTGTGCATGTTGGAGGAGATAAAGCTACGAGCTTAAGGAGGGCACCATATGAATGTGCATTTCCAAACACAAAGGTGCCATGGTAACAGAAAGCCAAATAAATCAAAACTATATAGGCAAACATCAAATGTCAAATTTTCTTTTCATGTTAGAGTTCTGCCTAATAATACAGAGACAAAGCATCCATATGATCAGTAAAAATAACTACTGCAAAATGGCGATCATGAAAATCATGGCAGTGACATTCACTGAGCAGTGGTGAGCAAGGATGGCGAGGATGGGGAGGGGGGGGAGGGGTATGCAACCAGAAGTTTGTTGATCTTCCAGTGTGACAATGCCAAAGCCAAACTGTGATAAGATCAGATAACAGGACACTTGAGGCAGAGCAACAGTCAGAGGATGCTGAGCTGAGACATTGGCAAAAGTTATTTTTCTGCCCAGCAACAACCAGAGGCTGATCCAACCCATCACACATCCAAATACTGATCAGAATAACTCCGTTTTCAGAGTGAAAATAAGTGAGAGCTCAGTACAAAGCCCTGCAGGGGTCGCATGGCATCAAAATGACTGACATGGAAATTGTGCACACGGTCATGGATTAATCAAGTGTGTGCAGAGCACAAAAACTGTAAAATAAACATGCACACACAGTAAAGTCGACCATCTGCACAAATTTCCAAATCAATTTGTTTGACTATCACATGACAACTGGGGGCTGTGTGGCTCAGCAACACTTTTACTATAGGTTTACTCGCTCAAATTGCATACGTTTTATATTAATATTAACTGTGTCCTGTGACTCCATTTTAACAGGTTTAGTGTGATGGTTCGTACAAACCTCTAGTTGTTCTCTCAGCTGGTACTGAACACTTCAGTACCAGCTAATTTCAGAGTAATTATCATATTGTGGTGCATCAAAAATCCCTGTCATGGTCTAGTGTTTCATAAGGCATGGGACAGATTTTAAAGGTGTTTTCTTATATTTTTAATGGTTAAATCACCTTGCCTTAACATAGCACTACATTTCTAATATATGAAATGAAATATGATTAATCAAATCAGATGTATTATGACCATCTGAGATGATCTGCATCCATGCAAAAAAAAAAGCTTCTCACTGATCAAAGCTTTTACCTAATAAGAGATTTTCCTTTAGTGACATTTTAAATAAATTTCTTAATTGCCATCTCTAGCATGCGTTGATGCTTTTATTTAATCGGCATGCAGAAGGACCAGCTGTCTGGTATCTTAGGTCTTACCCTCATCCCTTCAAAACGTGACAGGGCCCTGAGGGGTCTCAAGGCCCTCAGTGTCCTGAGTGATTTAATCGGGCCTAGATCGGAGTAGCCCAACGCATTAGCTATAAGGCTGACTATAGACACCTACACAGACAGGGACAGAAGGAGAGGGAAAGACAGAGGCAAAGGAAGAGAGGACCCACATAGTTAGAGGGGATATAGAGAGAGAGGTAGGCCCTATATATACTGTAAGGACGGCTGGATGGTTATATACAGATATATATAAGTACACATATAGCCTCCATATGTGTAAGTATATGTATCTGTATAACATAAGGTTAAACAGGGGTTATTACAATAGACAAAGGTCAATAAAGTGTGCATGACCCAAGTTTTCTTTTTCCTTTTTTGTGTTTGTTTGCTTATGTTTGTGTTTGGTTTAGTTTGGCAAGCCAGTCTAGCGTGATAACCAGCTTAACAGCACAGTAAGCACACCTGGAAAGAAACTTGTGGTTGACACAGTGAGAGGGAGAGAAGATAAAGAGTCAAACAAAGGGAAAAAATTAGAGGAGAGATGTATTCACAAACACTAAATCAATGTGACACAATAATATACACACAGTACACAGTACAAAACAGTACAGTTTCCACACCAGAGAGCATCTTACTTAAAGAAGGGGAGAGAAAACGCAGAAGGTTGAGGACAACTTTCAGGGTTAGAAGAGAGAGGATAACCTGTGAAAGTACGAGTCCCAACACAGCACATAAACCTTACCCTGGACCCTCAAACACCGAACCCCCTCAGCTCTGCTCGACAGCTGCACAATGTCTCTCTTAACTTAAAGAGAGACACAGTTATTGGCACCTGCTGTGAGAGAGAGGACAGGTCGATATTAGTGTAGAGATTTGCATGGAGAGTCAGGATCAATTATAGCACAACACATGTTTAGAACACATTGAGATTTCTGCACATTTTAAGGGACAAGCAGTGGACCCAGACACATAGACCAACCCCTTTTCACTCCTGACTTTGCATAAACAGATGCTTGGTGTATTCCAGAAGAGAGAGGTCATCTAACAGGTAAAAGGTTAATTATGTCCAAAGATTTTCTCACTTTGATTGCTCCAAACAACACTTTTTGTGCCAGTAGAGATATTTGGGAATAAATTATTGTGATGGCAATATATCAGCCAGTATTCCTTATTTATATATAACGGGATGACAAATCAGCAGAAGCACCATACGAAACAACAAGGAATTACCATTGAGAAACCCTATATAAAGGTCTCAATAAATACACACTATAAAGCCCCTTTTATCGCACCAAAGGGTTATTGCATTGAGCTGCATTCTATTTGTCCTGTCCAAGTCCTGAATATGAATATATGAACAGACATGCATATTCCAGCAAGAGTTAGTCCATTTAGTCTGTCTGGTTGTAGTAACAGGGGACACGTTGAGCTTCTGCCAGACATGGTATGGATCAGAAGTTGTAACTCTCCAGGATCTGTCTCATTTTCTAATCTTCTGAACAATCTACAACTTGTAAAACAGTGACAAACACACACTTGCGTCAGGTTCTGAGGATAGCATTGTCATTTTGGTCGGTCTTTGTCTGTCCAAAACCTTGGCCCCGAACACAGACTATCCTGAGACCTTTTACTAGCCACACTGTCCTGATATTTGGTGTCCATCAATATCCACAGTACCTAGACAATAAATCCCATCTTTGTTTCCCAACAACTTTTTTTATTTCAGCTCTAGGTAGTGTGTTTGAAAAGTGCCAATCCGCACTTCAAATAGTCTAGATAACTTGCCATAATTGCTTTATAAACCATATTTCTCCTCTCATTGTCATCCGATTGTAACTGTAATACTGTATGGTTGATCCTACTAATTTGTTCATAATTGGAAGTGAAATCAAATCAACAAAGCATCTGAGCTTGACTGAGCCATGTATTTGTGCAAGCCACAGAAAGTCTTCATCAATCAAGTGCGTCCCTGTGAACTTTTGTGGTCTTAACAGGATCTTTGGTACTTTGGGAGCAACGGGAAACAAATCCCACAAGTGAGCACTTAGCTACTCCCAAATATCTCAAGTGTGGCAATTGGGACAGACCCAAAGACAAGTTCAGACAACTGGCAGGAAACACAGCATACATTAGTGCATCCTTATCATATGACAAAGGATGTTAATACTGAATCATGGACAGATTGGCGCTTCACAGTCGAGGACGTTGGAAATTGGCGTTCTAGGGTTAATGGGCAAATTACAGACTGATACAAGACTTTGCACAACATAAAACAAAGCATTAAATACATGTAAAGGGATTAGGACAACAACAAAACAGTTATAGAGTTATAAGGTTGTATTTAAATTTGGCTGGTCATATAAAAATAGTGGACTATGCTGCATTCAATTCATAGTCATTTTTGGCAGATCAAGACTTTTCAGAACTCTGATTTAAAACTACAAAACATACATTCCTATTCTTCCTCAGTCTAAAACAATACCACAGCATTTAATGGTACCATTATATAATAGAAGTTCCCGGGAAGCAGAGACCATTTCGTAATGATCTCATTGTGCACTGGTAGGTACAAACATGAAATCATTGACCATCTCTCTCTTCTTATCTGATATGGGTCTAGTTTATGGTAACAACCGTCTATTATTGTTTTATATCCAACCTCAACTTCCTGTTCCAACAGGAAATACACCTAATTAAGGGTACAGTGAGACAGAACATGGCGAAGCTGGCAGAGGCCACGAACACCTCAATCATCAATCATGCTGTTAATCCAAACCCAGTTCAGCGTCTGCTATGTCTGATGTGAGTTTTTACATAAGCAGCTGTATCTAATGTAAGTTACATGTGATTGGCTACTCTTCCGGAACTTAGGCGGCCATTTTGCCTGCCTATTAGCCCGTCGTGCTTCCCTTTCCTGCAATTTGCCTAGCTTGCCATGTTCGGTCTCACTCCCATTTCATGTGGCCTTTAATCATGACATTTATATATATTTTCCTTTTTTCAAATAAAGACACAGGAAGACATCCAAGCGAGAAACTTATCATGCACAGATGACAGAAAAGGGCAAACTATATGCGCACAATAGTAAATATCACGTGGGAAAACACGGAATGACTCAGCAGTGCAGAGACAGGAGCTCTGAAACACACCAGGATTTACAGATATTTACCGTGTCAGGGCTGCTGATGTGCTACCGTCAGTAGGGTATAATACTGCCATAATGGAAAAGCACCCTTCTTATAAATATACCAGTGTTATCACAATATATGTCCATTTTTACTGTCTAAATTTCTGGAAACACTGGTGTTCCTGAAACCATATTGACTCCATACAAAGCCCCCTATTTTTAACAGTAACAACTGCAAATGTGGCCCAAAGCCTACATATCACAAAGGAAACATAAAGAAAATGTGTCTCTCAAGCTGTGACCCATTAACACCTTGTTGTCAGAAATGATAGTCTGATATTAACTCAAAACAGTCCACACTAGGTTATTATACTGCTCGGATCTCCAGGTTTTTTATGTGTTTTGGGCCGTTTACTCAGACAGAACATCTATTCAACATACCTTTTGCTGTGGAGAGTCAGGCTAATACTGTAAGCGCTTTCCCAAAGTGATGAAGAGAATTAAGTGGCATGGAACAAATGTAGTACCGAACACTGTTTATTTATAAGATTTTATGTTAAAAAATACCTTTCTTCTCTTTCGTTTGAGTTGACTCGTCAGCCAATCTCTAAAATCCGTGCCTCCTTTTGATGTTGCAATCTTTAAACATCATCATGAGAAGTTGAACCACACAAACGGTATGCAAATGTACTTACATCCACAATGAAGAAGTCCAGCCAACACCAGGCGTTAGTGAAGTACTTGACAAAGCCGTAGGCCACCCATTTCAGCAACATCTCCAGGATGAAGATGTAGGTGAAGACGCGATCAGCGTACTCCAGAATGATGCGGACTGTCTTCCTCTGCTCAATGTACACATCCTCAAAGGCCTAAAGAGCAGCAGGGGGACCATCACACGGACAATGACACAAAGTGTGAGGGAGCTAACAGCGCTTTGTTTCATGTTTTACTTAAGGTTGTCACAATATCAGAATTTTAACTTTGATACAACTTTCCTTACCACGGGATCTTATTGTAATAATGTAAGTGGCAGTTGTGCAGATTTGGGTAGAAAATCTGATTGCAGATGTGTGTGTTTTTAAGAATGTCTGGTTTTAAACACACGGTATTGAAAAAGTTTCAAAGCATCAATATTTCTGACAACTTTAGTTCGATTTCTACAAAAGTGATACAAATCTTTATCAACCAAAGCTACAATCTGAGTGTTTCTGAATTTCACTGAAGAAAACATCTTCACTTGTGTCATATTTTGTAATGTAGCTAACAGGCTTTGTTTACCTTTTCAGAGAATGAGTTGTTTGCATGTTAACGGAAAATTGATAAAGGACTCTCCTTTTTTTCGCCAAGTCGAACTAGACTGACAACTCCTTTCATTCTCCATTGTCTGTATCCATTCTTCAGCACATAAGTGTTTTGATTTGCCACAGGCCTCCCCCCCCTCCACAAAGCTGCAAACATAAGCTGGACTGTGCCGGTTGAAAGGTTGGTGCATTACAGCACTTTGCCGTCCATTAGCAACAATCATATCAAGAGCAGTTGCAGAAGGAAAGCAGGAGATGATCTTGCTTGTGCACATCTTTAAGAGATTCACTTTCTCCAAATGCCATTCCCCTTTTTATTTTTATTCTGTGATTTACTTTTCTTATTTGCTCAAGTCTCCTCTACATTCTTTATAATATTATTAAGCATTGAATAACTAAGCATTAGTAGTGGTATTAGTTTGATATTTATGTGTGAATGCAAAAGTGGGAACACTGATACTTTGGTGTGTGCGTGTGCGTGTGCGTGTGTGTGTGTGTGTGTGTGTGTGTGTGTGCTTTTACCAAGGCTCCACTGCTGAGCAGGATCATGAAGATGATGAGGGTTTCAAACCAGTTGTGTTCTACGATCAGGTAGCAGGTCTTCCTCAGGAACCACCAGTGTTTCCCCCAGCCGTGAGTGATGGGAACATCACAGCACTGGTATTTGGCGATACACTCTGTGTGACAAATAAAGACCCAACTGTACAGAGCAGTGACAGATACATAACAACAAGACCCAATGCAAAATGTATCACAGTGACACAGTTCCATTTTTTTGGATTGTGGGATTTTCAAAATGTATGGTCTTTAAAAAATGTATGTTTGGTGAACATTAAGCTAAATCTAAATCTAAGCTTAAAATAGTGATATTTTCCCAAAGCACATTTGCTTCAACAAATTCCAGAACAAGATCCTGGGAAAAAAGGATCAACTTTAAGGCCATTAATTACTCTGCAACCGTCACATGACAAAAATTCTGTGAAACTTTAACTCGACTGCAGTATTTTTACACAGAAAACAGAGGACATAAGAGGCTGTTAATAGTATAATATGTTGTTAACATGTGTAGCATGTGGAGCCCCATCTGAGGGCACTCAGAAAATACTGTTTATATAGACTACATTTTATTATTTGTTTTGTAAAATTAATGATTAAAGAAATTCAACTTGCATGTTTCCTTTTTAAGATTTATGGCATTATGTAACCATGTTATACTACACAAAGGACAATCTTGATCTCTCCCTACTTTAAGCCATAATTGTGCTGTTTCTACAGGACATGAGGGTTAACACAGTATATACAATGTTAATAACAATCATTTATGTGTGTTTATTGTTATTACTTAATAAACACCACCTACCTTCTGTCCAGCAGGCTTCTGGGTCAACGTACTCCTCCACTACCTCCACCACTGCAACCTCCTCCACATCAGGCTTGATGTCTATCGTGCTGCCCTCAGACGAGCTGGTGTCATCCAACTAGGACAAACAGAGGACCAGAGAGATCAGTTCAACCTCTGAACGTTACAGGCTCGGCACTGAGATGCTGAGAGCGTACGGATGGATGCGGTACAACGCCAGTACAGCCATTACGTTAATGCCCCTTTGGGTTTACATGCATGGCATGATTTATTGCTAGAGGTATACATGTTGTAGCCATGTAGTGTAAAAACGTCTCCCTCTATTCTGCAGAGTTATTAATAGATTCACGAGGTGATTAACTTGACCAGTGATTGATTGTGCTGGTAACGATGGTCACTGTTATACATGCGTAAAAATATGGATTCTTCCATGATGAGGGATTCATTTATTTGTGATGAAAGAATTAAACAAATGCTTGTACAAGCAGCAAAACAAAGGGGATGAAACAAATTTAATGATAATTTAATTTATTGCAATACCGTAAATTATTTTCTTAGTTTCTGCCTATATTTTTACTTGCATTATTTTATGTCTTAGACTCAGATTTTGCTTCTGTGTGATTTTCTTTTTATAGGTAATTAATGAGCCTTGTTGGATGGTGCCTCAGGCCATAGATTTCCATTCAACAACTGCCCCTACGTAATTGTTGCACACATGATAATAATAATAATAACAAACTTTAAAATTTTTGGATGGTTATTACTGTTTCACTAATGTGTAAGAATAAGAATGGCCCTGAATATGGATTTGTAGTTGAAGTTGTGCGGCATGATAAAGAGGAAAGTGAAAACTCTAATTTAAAGGCATTATTAAAGCCATGGCTTGTTGAGGTGCACCTGTACCAATAAATCATGTCCTATCTTAACAATAGGTCAAGGTGAGGCAGTGAAAACTAGTGAAACACCAGCATAACAGCAGCTATTTTGCAAAAAAAAGTATACACACGCTTGCGCACATGTAGACACTCAGCCAATTCAATTCACTAGAGAATGATACTGCACTTTATAATCTTAAATCGTCAGCAAAGGACCGCATTCACGCTCTCTTCTGCTCCCTCTCTTTGCTATTTCTTTCCACCTAACAGCCAGATGGATCCCTGCTTTTCTGATTGGCTGTTAGCAGCTCTGTCTGTGTCTACTCCCTGCAGTGTACCCCGTGGCTGGCTGGCTGTGGTGCAGGGAAGATTGTTGTGTGGTTGGTTGAGGGAGCCCAGTGGAATATGAACCTTGGTGCAGGTACAGTAGTGATGCTGCTGCATTATCTCCTTTCTTCCTACTACAAATCAGGTCAAGGTGACCCACGCATTAGACTTCTCTACAAGCTTTGGGTCTGCCTCCTCATGCATTCATATCATACAGTATGTTTCTCTGTCTGTCGTCTCGTCAGGACTGCCTTTGTCTTTGTCTATCTGCAGGGTCAGCACTCAGGCTCTGTGTTACAGCTCTCATGTCTAAATGGATGTCCTGAAATGTCAAGTCAACTAAATGTCTCCAGTGTGGCAGTTCAGACCAGTTCTGCTTAATGGATCAAAAGATGCCACATGAGCACAAACCCAGACAAACACACACATTTACACACATGCACTCAGATTTATTGCATCACCTTATCTTAGATAATTAAGTGACTAATGTGGGAAACATAACTTTATAGTGGTCCCTGTTTAGTCATCGCGACGTCACTATTGGTTTGTGGACTCCGGTTTTTAAGCCTCAGGTTTGGGATTTTTGCTGTCGCCATATTGTTTTTTGCAATCAGCGCATGCGTAGAACAGTTCTGGCTAACGCTAGCTAGGTTAACAAGGGAAATCGTTATTCATAAATAAAAGCTGAGTTCTTAAGAGTTTCTTTTAGGCCAACCAAACACTGAACAAGACATTTTAAGGGACCAAAATGTTTTCTGATGAGCTGAAAACACACAGTGAATCGGTCAAAATTTGAGGATGAAAACACACAGTGCCTTGGTGGCGACCATTCAATCATAAGGTAGCCACGCCTTAAAGCATAATCGCTTCATCTTCTTTTTTACTCTGAATGGGACTATAATTAACTAAATGAACATCATGCTGTATTGAAGAAGACTGGAAACTAGCGATGGAGACCATAAACTAGCTCATCAATCAAGTGAGAAGAGTCGCCCTCTGCTGGTCATTACAAAGAATAAAGTTTAAGGCTGCTGCTTGGATTAGACAAAGGATGTGATTAATAGTCTGCTAGTCAATTCAATCTGAAGCTAAACGGCATCAGGGATAGTCAGTTAAAGGTATTATTCAAATTCTCATTATTTTATTTATGCTAAAAAATCATATTAATAGTAATTACAAATACATTTGGACATAATTTTCACTGAAATGTTGTGTATTTCTAATCAAATTTGGCTTCACAAAAGACTAGCACTCATTAGCTGCTAATATTACCAGTGCTGAAATTTAAACAAAAAATTTGGTTTGTCACGCAAGCAGTAAGGTGGAAAATGGAACCGAGATGACATCTTGTAAAACCAGCGGAGTAATGGCTAAATAAGGGAAATTTGTATGTAGGCTTTGCCACACACTTCAGCATCATGTAGAATATTATTTGTTTTTTGTGATTAAAAGTAAGAAAACAAACAAATTATTGTCAACGGTAAACATTTAAAATTGTCAGACTAACTTTGTAAACATTGGGGAAATAAGTCATTAGGAATGCGCCTACGGTAGTTTAAACTACATTAAATCTGAATTTAAAGGCCTAAATTTGCCATTAAGTTATTAAACACATGAAATATCACAACTATGGTACAGCTCAAAATTGGCCCAGATCTCCAATAACAGTGTCCAAAGTAAAACTACTACATAATCTCCTATCATCAAGCATTCATTTGTCCAAACTATCATCAGACTTTATCATTATTATTACCATTATTAAAGTAATTCTGACTCTATTTGTGATCTCTCTGCTAACATCATTCATACTCACATCTTTACTGTTCTCCACATCCGATTCACTGCTGAAGTCCTCCGTGTTGAGGTTCTCAAAGTCCGATTCGCCGACAGCGATAGGGACACAGACGGTGAGGTTGGGGTTGTGGATGAAGGACATGTAGTCCTCATCAATCATATACTTTCCCACACTGCTCCCAATGCCGCTGGTGGTGCCATTGCCGTTTTTAGCATAGTCCAGTTCACGATTGATGTCCACGGTGTGGTTTGCAATGCAGTTGAGCTTTTTCTCATACATTTCATCAAGAGGCTTCTGTTCATCCTCTACTGGCTGTTTGGTGGAGGATGAAAATAAAACAAACGAGAATGCGATCAAACACATTCATATAACAACAGTTCATCAGAACAACCCAGAATTGGTCATGCATATAAGTGTTTAAGTGTACGGTACCTTCTTAAGCACCATGGCTACAAAGACCCGCATGTTCACCTTGAACCAGGCAATCCCCACCTTAATGCGGGCAACTGCAAGCTGGAGGTTGTTGGGCTCACCATCGTCATCTGTGGCAGCGAGGTTGTCTGCGCTGAAGGAGCTCAGCAGCAAGGCCAGAAACAGGTTCAGCACCTCAAAAACAAACACCACAAAAGCTGAAACCCGTGCACTCACAGTAACTGCTACTATCATCTACTGTCATCCAATAGCATCTAGACTATGTTATCTTTTTCTTTTCTTACCACCAGGTTTCCAATGACCATGACCATCATGAAGACGGTGAGGCACATGGTCTGTCCTGCCACCTCCATACAGTCCCACATGGTCTCAATCCACTCGCCACACAACACTCTGAACACAATCAGGAAGGAGTGGAAGAAGTCATGCATGTGCCAGCGAGGCAGTTCGCAGCTTGGGGCGATCTTGCACACACAGTCCTTGTAGCTTTTGCCGAACAGCTGCATGCCCACCACGGCAAAGATGAAGACGATGATGGCCAACACCAGGGTCAGATTACCCAGAGCTCCCACTGAGTTACCGATGATCTTGATCAGCATGTTGAGGGTGGGCCACGATTTGGCTAGTTTGAACACTCTTAACTACAAGAGAAAGAGGAGACAGATTACTCCACAGTTATTCAAATTAGGACAATGATAAAAGAAAAAGTGCAAATGATTTGTGTGGATCATTTATTTTTAAGATCATGTGAAGCAAATGTAGTGATTGCCAAATTAACCCTATAGGCATCAACCCTCTGAGCCCCAAAACACGCCAGCAGGTTTGAAAAGCTTGTGTTAAAATTGTGATATTTAATCAGAATCCCTTTATTGAACATCTCATTTAATATTTTCATTTACAATAACCAGATCCGGTCAAAAACGTTAATTTCTGCCCTCCTCAGCACAACTGAGATCAACAGAGGACGAAAGAGGCTTTAACATGTAAACAGTTCAATATGTATAACATGTGAAGCCCACTTTATTTCAATATTGGTCACATCTTTCCCAACTTTTATAAAAATTATTAATGATTTTTGAAGATTTCAGTATAACTGTATTATACTGCATGAAACAGTGTAGAATTCGACCTACTTCTGGCACGATGGTGCTGTGTCAATAGAGCTGGACTTATATATTTAATATACGTATCTACATAGATATATATTGCAGTGTAAAACATGTCACAGTGAGTAAAATGCTTTGAAACTGCTTGGGGTTCAGGGGGATAAGAAGCTCTGCTCTTTCAAGACTTAAACTCAACCTTGATTTGGAGCTTCAAAGAGAGAAATTTGATGTTAAATGAAGTAAATCAGCAATATGCAAAGTGTGACAGGTAAAAAGATGAATATTTTTATGATTAATCTTTTCAGTATGTACATGACGGCCAGAAGAGGCAAACTAATGCTGAGATCGATGTCTCTCTCCCACTTACCAATCTGAATGACCTGAGCACTGACAGGCCTTCCACATCAGCCAGTCCCAGCTCAACTAAACTCAGAGTCACGATGAAGCCATCAAAGCAGTTCCAGCCTTCCTGGAAGTAGTAGTACGGATCCATAGCGATCAGCTTGGCGAACATCTCACCAGCAAAGATGCCAGTGAAAACCTGAGGACCCAAACAGAATATTATCACATAAAGTCTCAGATTTGATATAACAGCTGCCCTATCATTTTGGCATTTAATTTATAATTTTCCCACAAATGTAAGTACATTCTATGAAATTTTAACATAGATGGATGATGCATGAAGCTACATTGTTCTAGATTCAGGGGCTGCCATCTTCTGTGGGCGGGATTTATGAACCATACTGCAGCCAGCCACCAGGGGGCGATTGAGATGTTTTGGCTTCACTTTGCAGCATGATGTTACTATTGAAGAGACTCCAGAATGTAACAGTAGCAGTAACAGATAAATACAGTTTTGTTTCATTAGACTGTGGCTTTAAAATTTCAAAACCATGCACCATCAAAATCTGACTTTTTAATTTCACAAAAATTCTTACGTTTTTTAAATGATTTCCATAATGGCACAAATGACAAGCGTTAAAAAAAAAAAAAGGAAAAAGCAAAATTTCAAATCCTTTCCTCACTCTAGAAGACTTAAGGGAAAATTGAGTGCAGGAAGAAAAAAACTGGCTTGCTTGCATGGCATTTTATTTGATGTAGTGCTGATAAAAAATTGATTGGGATTTGCTCAGTGTGAGAACTCTTCTGACAGGCCAAGGTCATAGCTGTGTTTTAGCAGAACTCGTGCCGAGCTGTAGTATTTTAGCCTGTCCCACATTGTCCACCCAACAGCTAATCATGAGCCCAATCAGTGCTGCAGAGAACAACCAATGATTCATACTGCACCATCCATCATGCTGATTCCTCTGACTTCAGTTCCTGTTTTACACCTGACAGCATGCCAATGGCTGTGACCTCATTTCCTGTCTCTGTACTGACACTGTGCCAATACTGCTGCCCTCGGACAGCTGTGCTACTGTGGTATCTGACAGCAAGGGCGGATAACAAACAAATCAAAATGTCTGCCTGGTTCAAATGTACTTTGACAAACTGGCCACTAGTATTATTACTTACTAACTTACTTTTAACTATGACAGCCATTTTGTGTATGTGTGTGTGTGTGTAAGAAAGTGGTAACATCAAAGTGGAGTTGATGTAAGCAGGATGCAGCGGAAGCAGGAGAGTGACCTGAGTGCGGTCCTGTACTCACTATGCATGTGTGTATTCTTAAGTGCACATAACAAATGATGTATTGATGTATTGGTTTGAGGTTGTGTAGGTGGGGCAAACTGAACCTGCAATGCTTCTGTAACTCCTGAGAGAAATAATGAGGTTCATGCAGCCATAAAAAAAAGTTACAAAGACAAATGGCAAGCACAAAAGGAAGAACTGCAGTTTCTCACCAAGTTGCCAACAGAAAGGACCCCCTCAAACTGTTCCGTCATGGGGTAGTGCTCCATGGCCATGAAGAGGGTGTTGAGGACGATACAGATGGTGATGGCAAGGTCAACAAAAGGGTCCATGACAATCAAGTAGACTACGTGCTTGATCTTGAGCCAATAGGGAAAGCACTCCCAGATGAGGAAGGTGTTGGCAAACTTGTACCAACAGGGAGGACACTTCCTCTGAGACTCCTCCAACTCTGCAGGAAGAGAAAAAAGAGGAAAAAAAAACACAAAAAGGGTGAGAAAACCAACACAGAAAGGAGTGAGTCTCTTAAAGTTCCTCCAGATATGTTTAACAGTATGTGAAAACACTGAATAGTGCAAAAAACAAACACTTGAAGCCCATTTAATCTTTCTCCCTCATTGAAAAATTCTGGATCTGGCCTCATGCCCCGCCCACTGCTGCTGCTTTTACTAGGTTGACCAGTGAAAGAGCAGTGTGGGCCGGCTGCAGAGTGAAGAGGTCGAGTTAGCGCCTGGTCTTTTTTTCTCCATGAGGAAGAACATCAGAGAGATTTAACTGGACATGTTTGAGGCTCCAGACTCAGATGAGGAGTCTGTCGTGAGCCAGAATTGTTAGGATAGCATTTTTATAGCATTTTTATGTTGTTTGTTAGCTTGTTAGCTTGCAGCAGGCAGAGTCTGAAATAGCATTAGTGTTTCTGAAACACATTATAATATCTGCTACGATGTCAGAGTGTGTTTTGCTGTCCACTCTGTTCTGAAGGTTTCAGGTTTCTTTTATGGCTTTTGATTGGCTTTCAAACTTTTGAGTCTTACAATTTAGGGAAATGTCTCCCATTTCACTCAGGGATGTCAATACAGACAGGATTTCAGGATTTTCAGGTGACATAAACATGAAAAAACAACACATTTTTGAGTGGAGAGGGACTTCAACTTACAAAAACAAAATATTTCCCATTAACCTCCTGGTGAGAAACAGATGGCATTTGCATCTGAATGCCTTGTCTGCATTAGGAAAATATCAATTTGAGAGGTAAAAATGATCTAGAGCAACATCTCAACCACAGCTCGCTTCAGTTGGGATTAAATCTCAGTCAGGTGATGCTTAAATGCAATTTATAAAATGCTCTTTTTAACTAAGAAGACTTGCTACTTTCAATTTCCATGTCCAGATCTAATGCAGACATTATGTATACATACAGCTTACACATCATTAATTAACTTCAGATGTAAATGAAAGGCCCATTGGAGGTTTTAAAGATCACATTTTGGTAAAAGGTCTGATGTGAACAAAGGAAACGTGTGCACTGTCTGTACCCTCTAGGAGTGTGTTGGTGACTACGCTCATCTGACTGTTGGCACGGTCCTTTCCTTTGAAGGAGGAGTTGAGTTGATCCACAGATACCATGAGAGAGCCAGAGTGCTTCTTCTTAATCTCCACGTCAGTAGTCTGTACTCAGAGAAAGACACAATGTCAGTCAGAGAGAGAACTCACATGGACGCAGACCCACAAACATCACACATGAGAAACTCATGCTCTTAACGATGAATGATGCTTTCTGCTCAGAAGATTAAAAAAAA
>CAFUXE010000012.1:655474-693604 GCA_903364295.1 Serranus cabrilla | reverse complement strand
AAAAAAAAAAAGAACGCCGGAGAGGAGGCGGCGGAAAGGGAGAAGGGAAAAGGAGAGTAATGGACAGAGACACACACAGAGACAGAGATGGTGGGACAGGAACATAATGTAATGGTGTGTACAGTGCTACATGCTGAGTTTCAGAGGCTGCTGCTGCTTTAGCCGTGAGCTCCCTTTGTGCGCTCGCTATTAGCTGCTGCCCTGCAGAAGCCTGAATGGTCTGCTGCACACTCCGTCTTACAGCAATAAGACGGTCACCGAAAATGCCACATTCAGGAGGAGGATGAAGCCTCTGCATCGACAAGACCTTAAAAGCTGTTCATGCTGCCTTTTGTCCACACGGTGCAGCAGCCAAATCACGCTGAATCATCTTAACTGTACTTCCACGACACTTAACACATAAATACAGATGTGTTCATGTGCACAGTGCGAGCTAAAACACTAGCATGCCCTCCATCCATCCCGTCCTGCTCCGCCTGTACGGCCACAGCAGCTTTAACATTGTCTAATCACATCAGACATTTGAAAAGCCCAGGCAGTCCTCTCCCCATCACAGGGGAAAACAAGAACTGCAACGCTGCATTTCTCTTCCTCACCACTGCCCCCTCTTCCTCTCTTTGATGCATGAGTGCTGTGATCAGGTTTCCTGCAGCTGACGGTAACACACACACGCACACACACACACACACACACTTAGACACACTCATTGACATACAGTGCAATAGTGAGCGATAGGATGACTGTCGGTCGAGTAGAGGATACGAGCAGCCTGGAAAGGTGAGGACAGGAACAGCAGAGGAAGAATGGACGCTTAATGTGAATATACTAAGAGGCTCTTCCTCAGGTGTGTTAAAGGACAAATACATTAGTGGATTAGGTAAATGATTGATATGAATGATAGTAAGATGAAGCGGGAAGATGAGGTCTTAACCTGTGACTCTTGCTGAACTTGCTGACACAACACACTGGATGGGTATGATGAGGTTAGCAGATCTTGACTGAGCAGGATGAGGAGAAGCTGTATTAACACACATATGTGGTAGGCAGCAGCACAGTGAGTTAACTAATTGCACCACTGGAGCTGCTCAGAAGTCAGATAATAAAGGCCTGTGGCTGTGATGGGTGTATACAGCAACTACCTTCCCAGGCCATGGCTTTATTTCTGTTATTTCTGATAGGCATGCTGGCATAACATCCCTAACTAAAGCTCATAGACTGTACAGTCTTGAGTTTGGCTATTTGGCAATTGCCATCTTGATCATACATGGACGAAAGGGTGAATCTGTCTGGGATCCCAAGGACACTATGCATTCCCAGCTATACTGCTCTTGGCCTTAGCTTCCATAATTGGAGGTAAACCAAAAGTAACTGCTGTTTAAATGAACACAGTGCCATAGATACACACTGCTACAGCTCTATCCTGATTGACGGGTCTCAGTGGTAGTGGCTTGTCAATCACAAGGTAGCCACGCCCTAAAGCATGCCCTGCTTTATTGTCTATTTTACTCCAAATGGGACCATCATTTACAAAATGAAAATTATTCTGTATTGAAGCTGACTTGAAACTAGCAACTGAGACTATAAACTCATTATGAAAATGTTTACTGGCATGACTAATCAAGTGAGAAGTAGAGTTATCTTCTTATAGACTTCTATACAATCTTTTTCCAACCAGTGGAGTCACCCCCTGCTGGCCATTCGAAAGAATGCAGGTTTAAGGCATTTCCACATTGGCTTCACCTCTCATACCCAGAGGCTACTTGCACTACTTTCTTTTGTCAGTGTAAGTAAACTGGCAGTAATTATCCATTATCAAACAATTATTACCTCCACCAAGGAGGTCATGTTTTCACCTGCATGTGTCTTTGTTTGTCTGTTTGTTGGTGTACAAAATAACTCAAAAGGTACAGCACGGATTTGGATGAAATGAAAATCCTTCAAGTGTTCAATTTGGTATTACGTAACTGACCCTATTGCCTTGGTGGAGGTCTGCGCTCTCTTCTAGTTTAGTGGGATATAGTACCAGCTAATGGAGGATTCACTAACATTTGTAATGCCACAACAATTCTGACCAAAAGACATTTGGAAATAATATATATATTAAATATATTAAATGGGTTTCATGTGTGATTTATGTTCATTGCACTTTTTCTGAGAAACTATATGAAACCCTTTGAAGTCCTTTGAAGCTTCGTGCACAGAGACACATTTGTACAGTAACATACTGTACATAAGTCTTTACTCATACCAGCTTTCATTTCAGTTTTTGTACATAGAGCCTAAGTTGCCAATCTGTTTTTCTATAATCAACTATTCCTAAAAACTCCCATTTTGGAATCATCATGTCTTGTTGTATATCATTTTCTCAATGCAGTTTCTTGTGAACACACACCGGTAAAGGAGGCGTCTGAGTGGAGGCCATGATAAACAACTCTGCAGCAACTTTCCTTCAATTGCCACAGTGAGACGCCACAGAGGAGAAGTAAGGAAGTATGCACTGGGCAATAAGCAAAGTGGGGAGTGATAATAAGGCAAGAATGCAACCCTTCCTGTGGTCACCACTGAACTAGGGCTGTGGATCAATAGATCACAAAAGGCACATACACTTGATAGTTTCATCCGCCCTACGAGGGAGTGCTGCTGGCTGAGATTGCCAGTCCTGCTGACTGGGCTTTCTTGCTGCTGTACAGGCCGCAGATTCTCTTACACATTATCACTGCCACCACACAGGAGACTGGCTACTCCACATGTCTGCACAGCTGAAGGCATTACAGCATGCTCCTGCCCTTTTCTCTTCACTTCCTGTCCTCTCCTGCCATCTTCTGCCTTCGCCCCTCAGTCCTGTTTCACTAGTGCAGAGCCATGCTGGAGTCTGAGTGGAGTGGGACAGAAGCCTAAAATGGCTCAAAGTCTTGTCTCTGATTAATAAAAAATACAGAATTTGGAGAGAAAATAGGGACGCTGGGGTTTGTGTCATCTGCACCAGTATCACAGTAATTCAAAAGTGGATTTTTAAAAGATGAAGAAATGATTTGACTATGATTTGATTATTGGAGTATATAATGTCTCCTTGGGCTGATTTAGAAGTGGTGATAACCATTTACTCTATTATTTTTTATTCTTAATTTAATTGGTCAGTAATTGACTGATACTGAGCATAAATTACTGATGTTAACTTTATTTAAAATTTGTATCTATTTAAAGGGGTTTATATCGGTTAAAAATAAAATGTATAAAGTGTAATAATGTTAAATAGTCTTCATTAAGGTTATTTGCTAAGAAAGCAGCCTTTTAAACAGCTCTGTATAGTAATTTTGGTGCAAAATCCACATAGAAAAGGTCTATTTTCAATTCCCTACATTGGCCACCATATCGGTGACCGATTCATTTGTTCCTTCTAAAATCAGAATCGGCCTCAAAATCCCCACATTTGACGGCCTCTAGTGAAAAATTTACAAAATCATATTGATTAACAGAAGCACTGATATGACCATCAACGATGTTAAGTTATATATATATATTTTTTTGGCTGTGCTTGGCCATTTTACATCTCATGAAGTATTACGAAACACCAAACCTAACAAAGTCCTATGGAAAATCATAGGCGATATGGTTTAGAGGCAATTATCTGAAAAAATGGTTGCACATACAGGGAATGTTGCTCTGTCATTAGCCTAGCTGTGGTTTAAGGTTTAGGACAAGTTTAAAACTGTGTTGTCTGAGACAAACTCACATGATCATCTGAACCTGGTTTCTGTGTCTTGTAGAAATCTCCTTAACTGTGGAGGTCACTGTATCTGAGATTAAACATAAACCTGCTGCAGGCATGATTTAACTGAGGTTTAAAGTCATAATAATATTCAGTATAAGGACATGTTTAGATTTTAAAAAACTAACATTTTTTTTTACCATGTATGTTCTTTGTAAGGTAATGCAATGAAAACTGATGCAATTGTGTAATAAAAATTACATGTTATAGCTTCTTTCTTTTTTTAACCAGAGACAGGGTTACTGATTATCTGACAAACATAACAGTTGTTAATTAATGCACCACCACAAGTGTAGTGCCTGCAAGGAGGACATATTGTCAGACTGCCAGGAATGTATAGGTTACAGAGGCAAACAAATGTAAATATATAGCATATTTGTCACATAACAGTGGGGGCACAGTCTCTCACCCATTATGTTTCCTTAGTGAGATTGGTCAAGGGTGAAAATCTAAACAATTGTGCATACAAAATGTAATTGCATTCACTCACATTGATTAACTGTCCAACAATGTGGAAATGTGAACAACAGTGGAACCATTGCAGAACATAATGTAGATCACAATAATACTGGTAATAACGCAGTGATAGGGGTAAAGATAAAGGAAGGAAGCAATAATTCTACTGCCCTAGTGCATGCTGGGAAGCCATTAGACACACCTGCTTTTGGACAGAGCTCTTGTCATCTGTAAGAGTGCTTTGTAACAAAATAATTTAATTAGCTATAGCATCGATGGCACATAAAAATAAAGGGGAATCTGTCACATCATCTTTACCATTCATTAACACATATAATTAATCAACACTGCAGAAACATTTACGAGAATAAATGCTGCCCGACAACTGCATTCCAGAGCAGCCCTGCAGTGTTGCAGGAGCAGAGCCACGACGTCCCTCTGCCTCTGCTTTCACTGTACAGGTGTGGTGAAAAACACTCACAGGCCCTGTGTGATCTAATAACGCAGGGACCGTCTCTAAGCCCCCGTAGCAGTGACAAAAAAGTACTCAACAGCTCTTAAATGTCTCAAGGTCATCTTTGATATTATTATATTCTTATCTCTGTAGTGAAAACAATAACTTAGATTTTGATGAAATGATATGGGACCTGAATCTATTATGACAGTTAGTTTCATATTACCATACGTGTCTGGTGTGGTTTGTTTACAATACTGGCAATTTCGCACAAGAAAAAGGTCAAAGCTTAACCCATTTGAAGGTTAATAATATCTATGTATAATCTGTAAAAATTCTCACTTGGTACAAAACTATATAAAAGCTGGAGTCACCTTTTTTCAGCCCTTGGGCAAATATTCCATAATAACCTTCTTGTGTATTGTAATTCAATTAATCTGAGAGAAAACCTGATTTCCGCACCCATCTGGCTCAGTTTTCAGGTATGAGAAAATGAAGCCAAGTGATGGGCGACTTTGACCAATCTCAGGTTATTTCAGAGAGGGGGCGTTCCTATTGGCTGTTATACAAATGTACGTGTCCCTCCTGATGGTAAAAGCATGATTCAATGGCGTGAAATCCTGCAGAAAGAAGGAGCTATCCCAGCATTGGCAACACCTGCATACAATGCAAAGCAACCCAACAAAAGGAAGATGGGCTTATCAAAGGAAGAGTCAAAAGTGCAAAGATGGACAGAAAATGCTGCTTATAATTTAGCCTTCTGCTAACTGTAGCCAAAGGCTCACATTGCAGCTAATTTCAGTTCAGGTAGCTAGCTAGACCCTTGAATCCCAGTATGTCATCTCATAGGGCTTTACAGGCCCATATGTTCACAAAGAAAACAGGGGTGTAATTCTTGTGGAATTGCTGCTATATAATGGCATCAAAATCACAATCAGGATTACTGAAATGAGTGTGCATATGCCCATGGGAGGGGCTTAGGGCAAAGAGGGCAGAGCTACAGGAATCAAACATTTTTTGTGTGTGTGTGTGCCGAAAATGAACTACCC
The DNA here is from genome assembly GCA_903364295.1 of Serranus cabrilla. Lineage (NCBI taxonomy): Eukaryota > Metazoa > Chordata > Actinopteri > Perciformes > Serranidae > Serranus > Serranus cabrilla. Next base: position 687,876 of record CAFUXE010000012.1, on the reverse strand, counting down.
CACCTTTAAGTAAGTTAGGGTTACCTTTATTTGAGTGTTTGGGGTAAAACTGGGAGGTGAATTTGGCGTGTGTGACTACTCACTTTGATGTTCAGATAGTATGGGTCCAAATCCTCCAGCGGCGTGCCCCACATTCCATCAGGAACATCGCCGTAGATGAACGGCAGGCTCTTCCCAGCCTCCAGGTCACTGTTGGGCTTGGGTTCATTCTCGTCGGACGTGTCACGGTGACTACTGTCCGATCTGGGCTTGGGTGGCTTCTTGTTCTTTTCTTCATTGATGCGCTTCTCGATGTTAGCGAGCGACTCCGCGGTGAATTTCTTGAAGCTGTCAGGTCCTGGGGGTGCAATAAGGGGTGCGGCCATGTTTTCATCCTGCAGCTATTTCCTCTTTATTTGTTTTCCATCCCAGACATCCAGCTCTGAGAGGAAGAGAGGGACACAGGGTGAGAACGTGTGAGCATAAGGGACTGATCAGAGAGGAAAGTGATGGATAAAAAATAAAATAATGTCATCTAAAATGACTAAGCTAAGCTCAAACTGACTAGAGAATAAAGGTTAGGATTAAACTGTTTGACATATTTATATGCTAGCCCAGATGCTTTGCATCCCTTCTCAGTTTCAGGGCTGCCCAGAGCCTGCAGATGGAATTTTCTAGTTCTGCCAGGGAACGCAAACAAAGCAAAATAAAGCAGAAAAAGTGCAAACATTTGGAACATGGGCCAGTAGGCACTATTTCTGCTCTCTCCATCAACCTTAATGACTAAAGCACTGATCCTGTATCCCCAACAGCTAAACTCAGGGACCCAGCATGTACAGAAGCCGGCACTGAATTCCCTTTTGGTCTTATCTTTGTGACCTCACAGCAAGGTGACATGCCAAGTTTATTCTTCTGGGCTTTTTCTCAGGACATTTCCTTTGCATGTAACTATGCAAATAATGCATTTACACTGTACAGTCATGTTCAACTTCCATTATGTTGTTATTAACAATACATATACTGTAATGTAAATATGTTGGTAGCAGAGAATAGGCATGCAGGCCTGAAGCTCTATGCAGCTTAAAGTTAATTGTTTCAGCTTGGTGGTCTCCCTGGTTGAGTCCAAACAGCTCTCACTGATGATTTAAATGAAATAAGTGGGAAAGTAGCTCCAAGCACACAGGCTGTTATATGCTATCTTTCCTGTGTTACATGTATAAAATGTATAAATATATGTATAAATCAGCTTAGAATCCAGTGCTACATGTTCATCCTAAGAACAATGATATTGTACATCAGGGCTCATTTCTGTTCATTTGCTTTGGAGTTTATCTCTGCCATCTTCTCATGATAAATAGTCTATATGAATTCATATGATTAACTGGGATTCGTGCTAAACAAACGAATGGGTGGGGTTAATTGCAGAACAATATTTCAAGTGTTGACAGCCCATGTGTTGAAGGACAATATGCAGAACTGTATTCTAGATACATTTTTGACAAATATTTGTTACATGACTATTGAAAAACGATTTTGAAAAAATCAGAAATTGGCATATGTAGTTATTTAGACATTTCAGAAGTACCAATTGGCTAAAAGACCACACAGGTTTGTGTCTTTGTTATTCCTCTTTAATTGATCAGCATTGTGTTTATTTGTTGTACAATTTAGTTTATTTCTACTTTATCTGCAACTTTTATAATTCAATTTTGGAACAAACATACCCTATGTATTCAATAAAGCTTAATTAAAAAAAACATTTGTTGTGTTTTATTGATTGTTCTCTGTGAAAAATGTATCCACTTGCTCCTTTTTTGGCTTGAAAAAAAAAAACATTACAACAAAGCCACTTGGTCCATGTTTATTATGTAGGAGCACATCCAACACATACTGCAGTGTGCATGTTGGTTTCTTACATCCTACTGTACTGACTGACTTATAATAAAGCATTCTAAAATTTAAAGTGTGCCAAAAGATAGCCCACTAATGATTGCCGGACTGGAAATAATTCCACCTCTGAGGCTCTGACTCATTGTTCAAACAGTGAGGTTGTAATAATATTATAAACTGCATCTCTCCAGGCTCCTACAGCTGATGGATGCTATTTGACATAACAATATATGTTGTATATATGGCAGTCAAGTCACTGTTCAAAAATTAAAGTGTGCAACATCACCAAGACAATGATAAGGGTACAGACCTGGAAAGAAATTTAGACAGAAATGGGAAGAAATCCACAGGCACACTTAGATCCAGCAGCCCAGGATCTTCGAGAAAAAGCAACCAAGAAGAGGAATGAAGTCCGACTCAAGTAACCCAACCTCGGCACAACCTCCAAGTCTCCTTCCACCAATGCTACATCAATTGATCTACCGTCAAGGTGAATCAAAGCAGGATGCAATAGCATGGCCAGCGGTGCATGTACACTTTACACATAACGCTGGGACAATCCGAAAAAACAGGCAGCGAAACTGCAGAGCGACCAGAGGGAAACTGCCAGGAAATGTTGCAGATGTAGCTCAATGCTTTCGATGTCCACTAACTCACTAGGTCATATGAGAAGCACGGCAGCAATCTAAAAACATTTTAATCTTAAAAAGACTGCTCGGTTCACTCTTTAATCAATAACAGTGATTTCTATTAATCGGCACCAAATGCGAGCAGCCCACGACCGTTATCGGTACCGTTTTAATCCATTATGAGTAAAGTGGGTCCGGAAATAAAAACTGATGGATGACAGGGAAAACTAACAACTCCGGCAGTCTCATTTGCCTCCCAAAAGAAAAAGACAGTCTTGTCGCCGTCCGGTTCAGCAGCGTTTAGCAAAAAAGAAAATGAAATAATAAATGCTGCTACGCTGCGTCCTGTGTGCGGAATTCCAAACGGCCTCCGTCCCGACACCTGGAGAGAGAAAACCCGTCTTTTGTGCTCTCTGCACCGCGATGATGACCTGACATGTGATGGAGCTAACCGGACACCGCGGCCACACAGCGCTAGTGAGGAGGAGGTGTGCAGGGCACTCGCATCTGAGTCACATGGGCCGGTAAAGAACTCGAATCCCTCATTTCCTGCATTGATGTCTTAATGTAGCCTGTCACTAAAATGTGAGATCAGTCCAAATCAAGAGCATCACTGGGAATAAGTGAGCCCCGACAGGCCCCAGTCCAACATTACTGGGAGAAAAACTGGCTGCCAAGTATTTATCATATCCTATAAGGGTGGGTGCCACATTATGAGTCAATTTCAGGTAAAATTATGACGTACTAACTGGATATATGAATGACAATGAAGTTGAACAGGTTTTATCATCAAAATGATAGATGAGGGGACGAGGAAAGGTGGATTATGAAGCATGGACCAGCCCGGCCACCATAGAGATAAACACATTAAATATCTCGGAGAACTTTCTTTCTAGGATAAAGACCACCCCTCATATTGTGTGTCTAATCATGCAAGTCATTTCCTGTGAGACATCTGGAGCCTGTGTAGTCCCCAGGAAAGTCCACTGGTTAATACTGAGGCGCGCCGTTGTCCTATAGGGCCAAAGCCTAAAATACTGCAGTGTGGTTTATCGCTGCTATAGGCTGTAACTAACAAACTCATAGTAGGTCAGTTGAATGCACAAGCCATGTCCTGACAACACATCCCCTGGCTTCAACTCAAAGCATCCTCATACCACATCAGCGCAACCCAATTTCACACATAAAAAAAGGTGAAATTATTTACAGGAAGGGGGGGTAAATACGACAGAAACTAAAAACGGCCTTAAGGCTATACCACACCCGTAAAGATAATGTCTAGGCGACAGAAATCCAGACAGATTTGGTGCGGGTTTACAGAGTCATACCATGATGGGAAAATGTGTTTTTAATGGCCGAGACTGTGCGAAAACACCAGAAAAGGGGTGCCGCGGCCCCCTTTGAGGACTGCCAAACTAAAGACGCACCTACCTCCTCACGCAATACAGTTTCCAACGAGAAGGCAAGAGGGAGGGGGCGCAGAGGTGGAGTGTGTGTGTGTGNNNNGGGGGGTGTTTAAACTATCATAGTTATAAAATAACTGTAGGAAGGAAATTGCTACCTAGGATTATTTTGCAAGCGATGCATTATTCGTGTACTTGGAGCATGCAGGCTAGTTATTGTCGCCACTCATAGAAGTTTGACGTGATCCCACTTCTCCATCCCATATGCGTATGTTTCACATTCTGACACAGTGAAATGTCATTCCATCCAGCGGCAGGCCAACACCCCAAATAACCTGCTGTCTCCTTGTTTTTCTACCGCGTCGCGTCACAAATCCGTGTTTTCCACTCGCATAAAAAAAATCACATTTCCCCCCTTTCTTCTAACCGCTACCTCGCATACATATTTGTCCATGTACTGGCAAGGAGCCCTCCACAGACGCTAGGAAAAGATGCTGAGAGAGAGGGACCGCTCTGCGGCACTGGGATGCAGTCAGTCGACAAAGTAGGACTGCGATCCATCCCACGACACGAAATACCAGACAAAGCAGAAAACAGATTGTCTACTTACTTTTTCTCGCATTAACAGAAATCCAGACAGCTGTCACTGAACTGCAGATGTAGAAAAGTGTCGAGAGTAACTGCGGTTGTCGCCATATTGTTGCTGCTATCTTCCTTCCCAGTGCGTGCGGCTACCCTGCATAATTGATGACTCTCAGCAAATTGTTAGGGAGTGTCGGTAAATGCCTTTAGTTTCAATAACGGACAAGAGACCGCAGCATCGTAAGCAGAAAAAAAAACACTGTTCACTGTTCAGTCATTGATAATCTCGTTGGGATTAATATTGCGAACGTTTTTGTTTTCATCTTGATTTTGAAAAAAAATATGTGCGATGACATATTTTAAAAATCAGTCTTGGAAGTTATACAACACATGTAGGGTGATTTTGAGTATATAATTAGATTAGTAACAAGGTGATGGTACTTATACATCTTAAATTAAAGTTTGATGAATATTTTTTTGCACTTATATATAAATAAAATAATAAATAATAATACTTTGACTTCAGAGCACAAGGTGCATGAAGGGTTCAGTTGCATTGTTTATTTTTGACTAAAACCAGACTAGTTAAGTCGACCTACAAATCAATGACTTGTCATTGGGTGACATTTAAAATATACCCATTGTAAACCGTGTGCATCTATGGTATATTAATCTTACACTAACACTAATGGACTTGTTTGTTACATTGATTTAGTTTTTAAAAGATTGTGCACCAGCAGACAGTTTAACTAGCCATAGTAGGAAAAGCAGGTGTTAGTAATAACAATTATGATGGTTTTGATTTAATCAATAATAAAATTAGATCCACATTGCATAGACCAAGTATCCAATTTTGAAATACTTCTGCATGCATATTCAAAGCACCACATAAATGTCTATGTATCCACATATACTAAACGCCTGCTGACAACAGATATTTCCCTAAACCTAAAGTCTCTGATAGGAGTATAAAATATTTAATAATGTGGTTATGGGCCCAGTCTAATAACTGTATGTCCTACATGACTTAGGTTTAAAACCTTTTAATTAATACAGTTCACACTACGGCATGCTTAAACAGGCAGACATTGAACAATTGTATAATGGTAATTCAGCAGACTGGGTGTGTAACTGTATGTGTGTGAGTGTTTAGTGTCTTTGTTGTACCATAAATGTTGTATAATGCTGTCTGTAGCAGGAAGAGGCACTTTATGTTTGCTTGCCATTTTTAAAGGAGCACAAACGTGCCCACACTGAATGATAGAAATCCATTTCAATATATAGTGACCCTTTGTCTGAAGCCTCCACCCTTCAAAACACAGGGCTGGAGGATTTTATAACAGATCTTTAGAGTTTGACCCAACAATGTCTCTATCTGGTGGAAGTTTTGAAGAACTGCAGCTTGAGGTCTTCAAGAAATCAAAAGCCTGGCATGCATTTTCATTCATTCAGCTACTTTGCATTTCAGCCTTTCAGTGCATTTTAACATAGTGAGCAATGGAAATGCATATAAATATATCCCCCAGACATCAGACTGGAAGTCAGACTACAGCCAAAAACTACAGCCGAATCAGTGGAAGTACCAAAAATAATGACTTGCCATTACTTCAGTGGCATCACCCTACAATACGTATGAGTTAATGCACCCTGTGATGAAAGCGGTACAATTTTCGACTTTTACCTTTACTTTATGTTGGCTCACCAACGTTAGCTAGCTAAGCAGTGTTAACTTACCTGATGTTCCTTGTTGTTTCACCTTGTTAGTAGCCTAACACAGGAAAACAACTTCCAGACATTGTCTAAATTAACTGTCTGTGGGCTGAGTGGTCCCACATAAAAAAAGCTTGAATAACTTTTAATATTAAATAGTGATGAGGGTCAGGAGCAAACTACTGCAAGGCTGGGCAGTCTGACGATGGGAGCTTACATGCAAACTGCTAATCCACTGTGCTCTGTACGTGTGGTTCCAAATCCCATCCTTATTGCAACAGTGTTTACTTTGGTCTCCTATGTATACATGTGAACAATATAACAAGTTCCATTATAACATCTCTCCTTCAATCAGTTTCTCCAACTTAAATCCTCTCATTCTCATAACTGCACTATCACATGCCAAACCAGTGACTTGCAGCATCCACAACAGTTATTGAACAAAACATCCGGGCCGGAGACCACAAAGGAAACTCACAAGGAAGTATAAGATGAAAGCACTTGCTTCATGACCTCTACTGTGGCAAAAACTGCTTGATTGCCAAAAAGTTGGCAAGCCGCAAAAAATATATATAAATACTGAATGCATCAGATTCAGAAGAGTGCATTTCTACAAATACAAAGGTTTATCAGTGTGAGCGTTAAATATTGTGTTTATAGATTGAACATATATATATATATATATATATATATATATATACTACTTGTGCTGTAATATTTGTCCTTTTAGTATTTTTTGAGACTTTCCTTATTGACGTAAAAACAGTCCAGATGGTGGCCGGGATACACCTTTAACTACAAAATACAGAAACACAAGGAAATACACTTACTTTGGTCTTCACAAACTTCATTGAACAAATGGGAGGAAGTAAATGATAAGAGCACTTATGCTCGCTGTATTACAACCCGATTCCCAATAATTTAGCAAGTCACATAAAATGTAAAAAACAACGACAACATGAGATTCAGACAAGTGCCTATTTACAAAGACAAAAGTGGATCAGTTTGAGCTTTAAAGAAGTTTTGTCGATAGAAGAGTAGATCATTGGTTAACAGCAACTGTTCACGACAAACATCAATCATGCACAGAGCAGCATGCAGTTCACCATTCAACTGGAGAAACAAGTCACAACCATAGAAGAATCTTAAGTCATCTGGAGAATGCAGTAATAAACTGATGGAACAAGTCACAACAATAATAAAGTGGACATGGGGCAGTTTAGGTCACCAAAACAGTGCTGAAAAATGCTCTTTTCAAAATAATTTCAAACAAGGCAATCAGAGATGGCAGACTTCACCCCACTTCTATACACTTATCAGTTAGAGTGCAGCGCCCTCTGTTGGCCAATGATGTATATTCAGCTGCGGAATCACAGACAGACAGACAGACAGACAGACACTTTTTTTTATAACTGCAAAATACAGGATCACAGGCCGAGTGGTTAAGGCGATGGACTGCTAATCCATTGTGCTCTGCATGCGTGGGTTTGAATCCCATCCCCGTCGCAATTGAGATTCCTTTGATTTGCAATGTTTACATTTCAACAATATGACTTGCCCCATTGCTCTATTTCAACCGTGATTCCAATAAAGTTGTCCAGCTGCGAAAAATTAAAAAATCAACATCAGCAGTTTGAACAATAAATATATTTCTGTTGTCAACTGAACATCAATCCCACTACCTCTTGCATGCTAAATGAGCACTAAACCATTTCAAGCTATTCCCCCTGTACCTGGAAATCTGTATACCTTTGATACTTTTCAAGGTTGACAAAAACAGTCAAGGACAGGCTTTTAACTACTAAACACAGAAAAAAATAGAAGAGGTGGCAGAGTGGTTAATATATGTCAAAATGGATCAGTAAATTGGTAAACAACATCACTGATTAGAACCTTCATGTGGTCAAAAACCAAACACAAGTCGTTGAACTGGTGGAACAAGTCACAACGACAGAAGAAAGTAAAGTCCTCTGCTGTGTGCGGACATCATTTCTCTCTTTGATGCTAAGTACGCACTCTACGGCCTGAGTTTATTCCCTTGTACAAAGGAAAAAATAGTGTACCTCCACTAGACATTAACACTGATCACAACCAACATGCATTCCTAAACTAAACACAAGCCAGCTTGAGCTTCAGTTTCACATTCAACTGGTGGATCAAGTAACAACAACCATAAACTGAATACAGGGCAGTTTAGGTTAGGTTACCAAAGAACAGAACAGAAGCTGTTTTCATTCTTGGGGTGGCCAGTCTCAAGGGACATGCCCTTACCTCCACAGTGCTTCTTGCTTGAAATAGTGGTCTGAATAGGAATCCAAAGAGGGAAGGGCAGTAAAGACGGCCACTCTCTGATACACGGGCACTGCAGAGAATCAAGTTGACTTCTAGGAGAGATAAGATTACACACTCTTTTAATCTGAGAGCAATTGAAGGTATCTTTCAAACTGGCTTCACTTCAAGAAGTGATATGAGTTGATCACAGTACATCACTCTGTCCATCCAACTAATGTCTTATAACGTAGTGTTTTTCACTACATATATACCAGCATGAGGTCATAAACCAATAGCAGCTGCAGCTAAAGTTTTTCATCATATAAGAGTTACCCGTATGCTATAAAGTTAGCTGCATGCTATAAGTATGCTTTAAAGCACACAGGTAAATTCAAGATGCAGGCTAGCTCACGCTAAAAACAAGTTAGCACACAAGTTACACTGCCAAATGCTAATGCTAGCATTAACGTTCACTGAAGCGACACTTACTTACCCTTCCAATGAGGACACAGTCATTTTAGCCGGTTGACTCAAAAGCTGAATAGCATCCACTTATCCAAATATCGTCCATTAACACCCTATTCAGGCTTTTGCACACCTTTACAGACTCTCCGGGGTACGACACAGGACAGTCGGTCAGCTAATTATAGGTGTCTCGTTACTGCAGGTCTGCAACGTTCCGGTTGTTTGACGGCTCATGAAAATCACCCGAGAACATTATATGGCTTAATGCAATATGTCAAATTTCATTTGATTTACAAATCGACTCAAGTTATGTCCAGTGGATTAACGAATGACCATGTTTTCTGGCGACTTTCACATGAATGCATCTGTGATTGCCAACGGCGTTTACCCACTTATCTACTTTTAAAAGAAAGAAAAAATAACAAATCTTTGTGAGGCACAGACAATCATCAGAATCCAAATAATATTATTAATAAATGTTACTTTTTAATGAAGACCAAACAAAGAGGGAGTTTTCAACCACTGCTGTAACTATGACGAGCACAGTCGCATTCAGCTGACAGTCACAAGATAATTGGGTCACTCATTACTCAGTAACACCCAAGCCTTATAAATCCCGGAAGAGTCCTCTTATGCGTTTATTCATAATGGTTCCTGAACCCATATTTTTTTTGGTGTACAAACTGCATAATTACAGTTGGATTCAGTGTAAATCGTGTACTAACGTAACGGTATGGTCAAGGGCAAAAGAATAAACACGTATTTTCTATTCGTCGACTTTTATTTTGGAAAACGCAGACGGAGATCCCGGACGTCCTGTTTCCGGTCATCTCTTTTGGCAAGTTAGCAGTTCTCTCTTGATACTCTGTGGGTCGCCACGAAGGACAAGGGCAGCGAAGATGGCTTTCTTCATGAAATGTTGCACTTTTATCGTCAACGTGTTGTGTCTGCCCCTTCATCTGATCCATGCGGTGGGCCTGTATGAAATATACAAACGCATCTTCCCTTTTTGTGTATATCGGATTTCTATAACGTACAACAAGAAAATGTACGACAAAAAGAAGGAGCTGTTTCGCAGCCTCTCCGAGTTCACCAAACCTGGCAAGCAGCTCACAGTTTTGGAGATCGGATGTGGCTCTGGCACGAATTTTGAGTTTTACCCGCCTGGTTGCAGGGTGATCTGCACCGACCCGAACCCTCACTTTCAGAAATATCTGGAGAAAAGCATGGCCGCGAATGACCAGCTCACATATGACAGATTTGTGGTGGCATCAGGGGAGGACATGGGGGCAGTTGAGAGCGAGTCGGTAGACGTTGTTGTCTGCACCCTGGTGCTCTGCTCTGTCAACAACATACCGCAAACTCTGCGAGAGACTCGCCGCCTGCTGAGACCAGTAAGTTATGTGACTCCTGAAATAAACAGTCGTCCAAAGTAAATTCATTCCCAATAAAATTGTGATATGCAGCCATAGCCTGCATTGCTACTGAGACTACTGTTCCATATGCAGTGGATTAATCATTCACCAGAGGTAATTAATAACTAACTCACTAAAGAAAAGAAAGAAGTCCACTTAAATCATTACTTAAACACTATACCCCCGCATAGCCTGTGCACCAGCCAAGGTATTCATTAAATTGTTGCCACTGGATCTCTCAGTGACTTGTATTTATCATACACAGTTGCTACATTTGATCTGAATTTGTTCCACCAGTTGATCACAGTTGCTACTTCCATGGTGCCAACATTACACAAGAGATGGTGTCCTCATCAGGGTCAGCTCAGCTATACTCAGACTTCCACTTGATGCCACGTTTCACTCAGTTTTTAGCTTGTGTTACACATGTATGTGACAAAAGTAGAGTCAACTGATATGGGATTTTTTAAGCTGATGCCAATATTGATTTTAAACATAAATCGTTATTAGATAATATTTAACTTTCTTATACATTATTAGTAATTCGTTATGCAAACAATGTATTACATTGCCCTCCAATTCTATAAATGATGACTGAGAAAACAAAGAGTCAATAGGGATAAAATTAAATAGCTAAATAAACATCATTTGGGCATATTCAATTGCTGACTAAACATTACTAAATCACACCAAACAACATTTTCTGCATTATATATTGTTTTTATAATGGCACAGATCGGACAGCATATTCACCAATATAGATATGTCTTTGATAGTCCAATATCAGCTGTCAACTGAAATATCTGTCGGACTGTAAACAACAGCAGCCTCACTTTTTAAACAGCAGCCTTTACTGGGGATAAAATGTAAAGATAAAAATATATTGACAATGAAACAAATCGATAAGATGAACTGATGTTTGCTTTGCAGGGTGGAGCCTTCTTCTTCATGGAGCATGTTGTTGCAGAACCCCCGACTTGGTCATACTTCTTCCAGCATGCTCTGCAGCCTCTATGGCACTACTTTGGTGATGGATGTGAGGTGACCCGGGAAACATGGAAACATCTGGAGGAAGCTGGATTCTCTCAGCTCAAGCTGAGGCACATCCAAGCTCCACTCATGTTCATGATCAAACCACACATCTTAGGTTACGCTATAAAATAAATTCTGTCTCTTTAGCCTCGTAGTAAGCTTGCTTCACAACCAGTGTATGAATATGCCAAGCACTTAAAGCCTCTCCTCGCCTTTGTGATTATTAATTACCAGTGATAGAGGAAGCACCAATCACTTTAATACTAATTTTATTTTTGTATTGAAAAATGTTTTGACTTTGAGTTTTGTAAAGAGTCATTTTACACACTGATTAAAACATGACACACACAGCACATAATACTCCTTTTGTATGCAGCAAAGGGAGAATATTGTAGTTTGTTGATCTTCTATTCGTAGATTCCTATCGCCAAGTTGCTTGCTGATAAATCAGTGATACTGCCATAGGGACTTGCTGTCTGTCACTGTCAGTGTGTGCTATTGCTGGGTTCATTTTTATCTTCTATGACATGACAGTTGTGTCACTAAATACAAATATTTTTGCTTTAATGAAGCTTGTTTTGTTGTGCCTTAATGTTGGTGAATAAACAGTTGAATCCTATTGCATGATTATTGTTTTTCTTATTAAAGAGTATTGAGATGATACAGACAGGAGTGTCAAACATTTGTAGGGGACTTTGGGTGCATTCCAATACACATTTAACTGATATTTAGTATGCAAAAAGTTGCTGTTGCTGCATTGCAAATTGAATATTTCTATTTTAACTTCTATAATGTACTTTAACACTGCCTCATATGCCTTGAACTTTGACACTGTTGCTTATATATGCTGGCTTTTGCAGCAGCAATTTATATGAGCAACATGGTCAAAGTTCAAGGTGCAATATTATGACAGGCAGTAGGTCTTAATTGTATACGTTTGCAACAGTAGGATATTTACTTCTCCGTCATGCACAGTGAATTTGCGCCATCGTGTGTTGAAAGAGCAACTCGGGTATTAAGAGTATAATCTCTTGATCTTGTAAAGTCGCCTGTCTTAAGATGCCCCCAGCAACACTTGGTTTACCTCAGAATAAAATGAAGTATTGTCTCATGAAGTTATGCAGACTGCTTTGTTTTGTGATAACTTTACCTTTGCATTTAATGCAGATCACAGGCCTATACGGTATGTACAAACGCTTATTTCCCTTCCTTGCCTACAATATAACATTTTCATACAACGATAAAATGCACAAAACGAAGAGGGACCTTTTCCGAAACGTGTGCAAATTTGCAAACACCGACGGAACCCTTCGCCTGCTGGAGATCGGCTGCGGCAGCGGCGCAAACTTCAAGTTTTATCCGTACGGCTGCACGGTGACCTGCACCGACCCAAACCCGCACTTCGAGAAGTATCTGCAGATGAGCATGGACGTGAACAAGCATTTGACTTATGACACGTTTGTAGTTGTCTCTGGGGAGGACATGGAGGGGGTGCAGGACGAGTCAATGGACGTGGTAGTCTGCACCTTGGTTCTCTGTTCAGTCAGCGACGTGCAGCGCGTGCTGCAGGAAGTCCGACGGATCCTCAAAACAGTGAGTGTGCTGCTGGAGATTATGATGAGTAATTTAATGGCCTAATAGCAGGCTGCATGACCGAATTAACCAGTTACACAGGGTCACTAAACAAACTCAACCACCAGCTCCCGCCCTCTGTGCTGTGTTTACTGTATTCTCGATGTTAACTACAGTGCAAGCATATTGTAAATGTGAACCTTTATAAAGTTACATAAAATGGAAATACTCAAGTACAGTACTGCAAAATTGTATTTGAGTACAGTGTTTGAGTAAACATTCTTAGTTACATTCCATTAATCCTGAGGATGCACTGATAACTATGTTGGTACTGTTAGGGTTGGAAAAATTAGCAATTATCTACACCATGACACTAGTAATAAATGTTGCTTAAAGTATATACCACACAAGGCCTAAAACACAGATTAAATATGTCACACGTACCAACAGGTACCAGCACACAGATAACAGAGTTTCGAGACACACAGTACTGAGGAAGGGAGTACTCAGAGCACACTTTGATCCAAGAGACACACACAGATAAACACTCCTACACATATTCACATATCTGAAGGCAGATGTAGCACAAGAAGCCCATTGAGAGCTACATCAAAGTCATAAACCAGGTGAAGATGACCTCAGACACAAGATAGAAAAAGCCAAATTAGGGCAAGTGTGGGGTTAGCTGTCTTCCTTCCACAGGGCTGTGGCCAGAAAGCTGTAGCACCAAGAGGCTATGGACATAGCTTGTGTGCCAACGATGGGCAGACTGAGTCTAAATCCACAGTACTGCCCCAACAGTTTAGACCAATCAGATAGTTGCACATTCTCATTATAAAACTCTGTGTAACAGTAGTTAGGTATCCTTTTTCTGTGAGGTGGTTGCAGCTAACTGCTTTCAGACTGTGATTTCTGAACAGATAAAGGTCCATATACATGCTCGCTCTTTCATTACTGTCATTTTAAATAGTTAAAAGGATTTTAGTCTCCTCTCTTCTGTTCTACAAAACAAATGCGCTCTAACAGTACTATGCAGTTATCAGGCTGCTCTATTATATTTAGTAAAATATTATATACTATATACATGATTTAATGGAATTTTAAATGTATGTTTAAGTTCTGACCTATTTGTTGCTGCATTTACACGCTTTACGCTTAAATTGTTGTTCTTGGTAATGAATTCCTGTTAAGAATTGCAATGCAGTAAATTTATATCTTAAGTTTTTTGTTTTGTTTTTTTAAGTAGGAAAAGCAAAGTGTAGTGCTAGTCCCAGTCAACCCCACACAGTGAGGCATACAGCTTAACTGGTTTCAGCCGATACCAGAAGCCCATGTATTGGTGTGGAGAATAGAAAAGTGGTATCGCTGTATCCAATCTTGATTTGATTAAACATGCTTGTTTCTGTTGGCTGTCTCTCTCTTACAGGGTGGAGCTTTTTACTTTCTGGAGCATGTTGTCTCCGATCCCTCCTCCTGGACGTACTTTTTCCAGCATGTGTTTGAGCCTCTGTGGTACTATCTCGGAGACGGATGCATGATCACCAGAGCAACGTGGAAACATCTAGAGGCAGCTGGTTTTTCTGAACTTCACCTGAGACACATTGAGGCTCCAGAAGTTACTCTCCTGATAAGACCACATATCATGGGGTATTCTGTTAAATGACTGCAAGGCAGAATAAGAACACTTTATTGTGCCTCTTATGGATTATATTAAACATATTTTAATAGCCGCTAACTCACTATTATTATTTTCTATTTAGATCTTATGTACCATCACTTTGATTAATCCACCACAAACATTCATCAGTCATGAAAATTGAGCCTGAAGGTTTCCCCCTGTCCAAAGATACACAAGCCACACTGCATTTATTGAGTGAAAATATATTTATTTACTTACAGAGTCTGCAAAGTTTCATACACTGTTTGTTCTTCTTCCCCACCCCTCCCAAGATGTACATAATAAATATTACCTGGACACTGTGCTTTTTTTCCCTGATTGTCTAAGTAACTGCCAAGAAACAACCAAACAAACCACACTCAAAGTCATCATTTCTGTTACCCTTTATATTCCATTGCACAAAAATAAGGAATGACAATTGTAACATCTCCTGAAAGGGAAATATGGGGAATTGCTGGTTTACGATATAAACAGGAATTATGTCTGTGTGGTACTTATACAGTCAAAATTCTGCAGATGCTGTTACAAGATAAAAAAAAAAAAACTCCAACAATTTTTAAAAACACAAGAAAAAAAGGAAAGGGATACATTTACAAACTGAGACTCAAAGTTAAAGCTCACAATTTCAAACCTCCCAGTATTAAAAATGTACACAACTATAAATGTTATAGTGTTATCAAATCTTTAAAAAACAGCAGGTGGAAAATGGCCAATTCATTTTTTTGTTTGTCGAGTATATCTTACTGCCATCATAACTCACTTTTATATCAAACAGAGTAAAAAAATTGGAGGATCTCAGCCTGAAATAAAGTGTTCCCAGAAACCCAGTTCATGTCCAAATGGCTGAGCTGTTGCTCCCAAACAATGTCCCAATCCTCAACCTCTATTCAAAACAGGTTATCCTGTTTTAACACAATAGAGGTCCTTTAATGTTTTCAGTTCTTCAATAAGGGTCTTGTTTTGGTTTTCAAGAACAGCTACGCGGTTTTCAAGGCATTTTACATATTCCTTTTTCTTCCGTCGACATTCACGGGCCGCCTCTCTGAAGGGGGACAAAAATGTGCAGTTAGTCCAACTGAAAAATCATTCAATGACTGCATCTGCAATTCACCAAAGTGTACATTCCTGTCACTGCTGTGCCATACACACAGAATTACACATATAAACACATAACAACAAACTTTACAATTAATGAGGAACATTTTCCTTTTTCTGTGCTCTATATAATTCCAGTAGAGGACCCACTTTATGGTTTTTAACACACTCAATTTGTTTCTGCTATACATTCCTCCTATGCATTGTTCAACACAACAGAGAGGATTACATGGTGGCATACTTTCAACACTTACAAGCTACTTAGTCAACTGTCAAACACTACATAAACATTTGCAAAGTAACGAAAAATCACAGCACAATTCACAAAAAAGCTCAAAAACAATAATATATCGGCCACCATATCGGTTATCAATGAATTTTCCCCCTTCTAAAACCCGGATCGGCATTCGTCTCAAAAATTCCAAATCGGTGGGGCTCTAGAATAGACCGTATACTCGCCTGTTTTTTGCTAGCCTGATTTCCCTCTTCATTGTTGGGTCGTCACTCTTGCCCTGAGATAGTCCCATAGGAGAGGTCATAACTACAGTCTGAGGCAGGGAGCTGGAGGTCTGCGCTGTGCGGATCTGGTATGTTTGCACCTCTCCTCCTGCACCTGAGGGAAACAAAAGATGACAGCACGGGTCATAACAGCTGCACAAACATCAGATCTCAGTTTGGAGAGTAACTTATTTGTTACCATAAACACACATAACACATCATTTTTATTTCACTTAAAAATCACCAGGTATGTTTAAGTGAACATTAACACATCTTTAAAGTGTTTTTAGAGTTTTTTGCCTTATGCTTTATTCTAATCAAATAATCCTAGTGAAAGTAACACACCTTGAAGTAAGACCACATTCCAGCTGCAACAACACTATCAAAAATAATCAGGGAGCTGTGTTGGTATGTTGGCAAGTTTCTACAAGTAATCTAACAGTGAGGAGATAAAATTTGAAGCCTTACCTTTAAAAAAAAGGTCAAGACCCAATGTGGCATAATTGTGGAGATAGTATTTTCTTGACTATTAAATGTCTGTCTAACTTACATATTTGGGTATTTGCCCAGCAGTCAAATGTTCCACCTGCTGGATTCTACTTATCGCAAGGTGACTAATTACCAGATAAAACTGACTTAGAAATCCAGAGATTCCATGGCAGTGACCTAACCAAATCTAACTGACATCACTGTTGTTAATACAATAAAAACAAAGAAAAGTTTGGACTCTTTAATGTTGATTTGTTTTTCTAGTTAAGTACATCAATACAATTCAGAAAATACTTTGTTTTTTTGGCATTATGCCCAAGAATCTAAATTAAATAAATAAATAAAACATTTAAATGTTATGTAATGTAATTATTTTGACTGCAATTGATGATTCATGATATTGGAGGGAATGATTATTTTTTGCAACAATATTCAAATTTTTATTGAAAAATACATTTAAATGATCATGGTCTAATTTTTGTTTTGCAAGGATCTGTACCAAACAAAGATTCTATTAATAATTAATCAATAAAATTATGATTAATTGTGAAGCCCTACTTCATTATTGGAATAACACACAGTACAATTTCCCATTAGCTGCCCATTACAATACGTCACTACCAATAATAACTGTCCATCCCTACTTAGAATATGTCATGTTTTGCTCACCTTGTACAACAACCTGGTTGCTGGGCACCAGTATCTGCTGGCCGTCAGGTGTCTGGGCGTACTGAAGGATGGTCGTGCCTGGCTGGGCTCCACCAGAGCTGGCCATGGTGACAGCCTGTATCCCCTGAAGGCTTTCAGACCCCGCCAGCTGGATTGTTCCATTAGCGTTGATGGTAACTGGAATTATCACACAGATGGCATCATAATTGTTTAAAGCGCAAATAAAAATCACATTTCAGCTGCCTTGGTTAAAATTATGGGGTACTGCACAGTATTTTTTTAAGTGGGTAAAAAAAGAATCATACTGGGAATTTTACCATTAATTTACCAAGAAATCTGAACAGCACTGTCTGGTGAGCATATTAACATAAAGAGATGAAGTAAGAAATTTTACTTAATCATCCCAAATATCCAAATGCTGAAATCCATCAAGTGTTTTTTTTTTCTTCATTAAATTAATAGCCTACAAATTAAATTAAAGGGAAAAGTTCGTACTGTACTGTCCGGTGCTGGTCTGGTAGATTTGGGTGGTGGGAACAGCAACACCTGTCGCTCCAGTGGACCCCGGGCTGTTATCCTTTCCCTCAATATGTGCCACTTCCTCAGATGAAAGTTCATTTAGGATTTTTCTAGAAGGTGAAAGGAGGGTTATTTGAGGTGGTATTCATCTCACAAGACTGTTTTGTGTTGCATCTGTCCTTTTATTTTGGTTTTACCTGTAAGAAGGCCGTCTCGCCAGTATTTCTCTAGTCTTTTGGGCTGTACTTCCACTATCTGATGAGTCCTGTGAGTCGTCACTGTCTGAACCCACAGCCTTGACGGAGAGAAACGGATTAACAAAGTGCATATAACTAATTGTATAAAAGAGCATTTTGACAGTTTGTAAAAAAGACACCAAGGAGATAACAATGTCAAGAAAATCAGTTGGTCTCACCTGTGCAGTCTGCATCTGAGGGGACTGAATGACGGATGACTGTGCAGACTGAATAACTCCTTGAACCTGAAACTGACCCCCTGGCAGCTGTACGACGGCCACAGAACCACCAGCCAGTGACATCTACAAAAACCCAAACACAACTTTAAACCCACACGACAACTTAGTAGTTGTAGAGGCAACTGCCATCAATATGTGTGCACAAGAGAAGTGAGTCCAGAGGTTCATTGAGACTAATTTGCATACTTAAAAGGGCCATCATTCCACCCAAACTATAGTTTTAAAAATTAGCTTTACAGGTTTTCTCACTTATCTTTAGTGGCAGAGAGCCATGGAGACAGTTTTTGGATTTATGTGGCAAGGGTTGAGATATCTACGGCTGATGCTAAAATCTTCAAGATGGATAACTCAAAACCAAAACTATCAGCATGACTAGATATGAGGAAAATGTGTAATTTAGATAAACTGATTAGTCAAAATCTACTTCACTTTAAGAAACATATACAGTATACTATATGGTGTATCTATGTGAACACATAACAGGCCATGTCATTATATATTATAATAAATGTTCATCTATTCTCATTTACAGATTCAAGTGCACTTTTGAGTCCATTAATGTTGAAAGGCACTGTCTTATCCAATGCTATGTACTCAGACAGGAACTTATGGTCCTTTAGGAACACATGGTTTTCTCCTGTCAAGATAAACATTGGAACATCTTCCAATAGATTAACATGCAAGGAAAACAGCAACAGAGGGGTGAGACACGTAATCCTAGATTTATTAATCCCATTCTGTATAACACAATTCACAGATTAACAGATGATCAGTAGTTTTGTTAAAGATTTAATTTATACTGAGTAGTGAGAATAAGCACTATAACAGTTTCAAAGGTCAATTTGCAGATTACCATATGAGATTTCTAAAGATATGGTTTCAATTCAAATTAGTCTTTCTCTAGCTACTAATTAAAATGAACGAAATAGGAGCCATGTGGAAGCATCTTCGTTCATGATCTGTCTTCTATCCATTTAATAATTCTTTCAATCATCATTCCTTAAAACAATAGGGGTTCAAAACGCAATTGCTAAATATATAAACCTGAATATGTAGTAGTGTTAATGTAAGCCAACCTTAATAATGATATTTTGAAAGGGATCGATTAGTTACCTGTTGGGCTATCTGTGAGAACTGAGCGGCTGTGGTAGTGACAGTCTGTAACTCAGTGCCATTGCTGCCCTGCTGCACTTCTTCCATAGTAACTGGAAACACATAAATCAATATTACCGTTTTACAATGTCGCTAATGTAACACAACAACTTTCAGTGGCGGCGTTGCCTTGTCTGTAATGTGCCATACTCCGCTGTGGCCTGCGCGCTAATTGTTGATGTAGTATCCAACTCTGTCCGACAAACGTGAAACAGAACAGAGCGATATTAAATCAAAGTTTCTTACTTTGGCGTCAGCTAAATCAAGCAGCTTCTTCTGAAGTTAAACAATTGATTTAAGCGAAGTAACAATTTACTTCCTCTTTGGTTCAATCATGTTAGCCAATGCAACTAACGTTAACATGGAGTTACGGAACATAGCTAGGCCCGACAGTCATTACTATCTACTTTAAGTCATTATTTAAATGCATTTTTTTTGCCTCATAAGTGGACGACCGCATCCCAAGCAAAGGTCTACAGCTGAATGTAAAGTTATCATTTCAGTCGTTACTGCTAAAATGTTCGACCTCACCAACATTGCTGTTGCTAGTTAACGGCAGCTAACGTTCAGTTAAACGGACGTTAACCAGTTCTAAACCGTTAAAAACAACAGTTTTCGAACTGCAAGCGGAGCAAGTTTTGTAACTCTGCTTCACAGGATGGATGAGCTTTTGTCTCAATGAGAAAATATGTGTAACTCTGTCACTGGCACGCAAGTTACCGCGTCAATAGACGTCAGCGATACGGGGAGCCATTAAGCTAACTACACCTTCCCTTTCGTAAAACGGCGAGGAGTTGACGAAGCAACAGCCGCCATTACCGCCACAGCGGAGCAGACAGCCAGACGAGCACTAAATTACCGCTCACCCAGCCGAAATTTACCTTTTCAAACGCCGCGTAACTGCTCTTGTTCACAGCGTGGACTTCGTGCAATTCGTGTGTATACTTTGACACAAGAAATACCTTGAAAAGTTACTTAGCAGCAATGGCTAACGGCTAAAAATACAAAGATGTCAGCTAAAAAAAAAATAGCTGACCACTTTTTTTCCCAAAGGAAATGGGCGGTGCTGCTTGGCAAAGACGCATTACGTAATAGTTTCTTTAGGCGTTGTGATTGGTGAAGAGTTTGGTAGCTGCAGAGGAACAGAGTGGAAAAGTCCTATTTGTTACGTATTATATAATACAGCCTGTTTTGCTCAAGTCTTCACCTTATGCTACTTTATATTTAAAGCACAAGTGTTTATACATTTCAGCTGCTTTGCTACAGCATTTAAATTCTGCTTACACAGTGATGTATCAGCAATAGTAATCCTACAATAGCCTATAACACAGACAGGGGCCAGAAAATAAAAAATCATGACTGACTTGTAGTATCTCAACATTTAGATTTTTTAAAATAATGAATTCTGCCTTTTTGCGTTTGGTCATCTCTTCTTGATACCAAGCCAAGTACAGTGTCAGTCTAGGCAAAATTTAAAATCTGGACTCTGGTTTTTACCATTTTCCAGGCAGATTTCTATACAGTGTGAATATTAATTTGCATAGATTTGAAACATTTGATGCCATGACGTTCCCTCCACTTACATTAAAACGGAGTTATTTCACAAAATATGGGTCTTTCCAGCAAGCCACATACAGGGGTTTGCAACTAAAAATATATTTCCCCCATGTTATGACAAATTCTCAAGCATGGCTTCACTGTAATAATCCAAAGAGGCAATGCTTTAAAGGCAGCTTCAATCATGGTTACATCACCAGGAAACCCATGAATATCAGGACATCTGAAATGATTAAATGCTTTTGTTTATTCTGTATTACTTTTACATAAAGTATAAAACAAAGTACAACAAACCAAAATAGAAAATTAAGTGAGAAAAATGGGAAGGGGTGTACCACCTTGATTTCTTAACTATATGTGTTAAAACACCTCCCTAATATTAAAGATCATCAGTGGATCACACCCTCATGGAGCAGTTTAGAATTCACCAAATAATTAATATACAACATACCAAGAGTGCATACACAAAATATTGATAGAACAACTCAAGAGAGATTATTACAGTCTTAAGTACACTACTGGTTAAATTTCATCAGTCCTCTGTTCTCAGTTATTACAAAATGTTTAAGCATCATGTTTATTTCACCAGACTGTGCAAGCTTTGAAATTAAATTGCACTGTCATTGGGATTGCATAGTGTGTAGGAATTCTGACAGAGAAAAAGAGCGGAAACCAAAAGAAGCCCTTTTAGACTTCACAGCGAAGAAGGTAGATGGTGGATGGACTCTGGTCGTCAGTCACCCCTCTTTTTGCTCGTTAGGTCTGCCTTAATTACAAGATTTGTTTTGACAATAATCTACATTTTACGGGCATTATTCACAGATTGCACCATGGGACCGCCTGGTCCATCCCTGTGTTATGAGTTTTGTTCCCTGAATATACAATTTCATACATATATATATTTATATATATCCTCCACTTGTGCCTCGAGATGAGATGTGCCTCAAGCTGATTTCTTCTTGTGCTTGGCGGAGTCATGCAAACATTCTGCTGCAAATGAAGGATGCGATGTTAAAGCTAGGATGAAGTGCTAGTAGTCTTTTCTCTAGGTGGACTTAAACTCTGCGAAAGGAAATGTCAAGCATTACGTTTCTAAAATTAGCAACACATTTAATGTAACATGAAATGGGGACAGTTAGTCCGCACAGTAGACACCTACTGTAAGTACCACCAGTGCAAAGTGCAGTAATTCAATGGGTCGTATTCCTGTTTGCCTTTTAAAGGATTCTAATATTGTGTTTGGCATGATTGAATGTTATAATGGGACTATTGCAAAAGTCCAAAAATAACAAAAAACTATTTACATGTTGACATTAAGTGTTCATCACTGAAATACAGTATAATCCAGTACAAATAATCTATAAATTATGGCAAGGAGCACAAGGAAAGCACAGGAGATTACAGGAAACCAGATACATTTTGCAAATACATCTTGATGCAAATATTTTTAAAAACTTTTTTCATACATTTACTTTACTTGCCAATCAAAGATGTTTCAGATTTGGCTCAGCTTTGCAACTGCATTCACAAGTGCTTTTAAATCCAGTGACTGAACACAGAAAATAATCCAGATACATGATGACTTGCCTCTATTGACTACAGACTTGAAGTACCAACAGCAATCCTGTTGAAATTCAAAGTAATTTTTTTTACAAAGTTGCACAAAGACAAAACACAGTTCGAATGAACTTTGAGTGTGAGGAGGAAAAGGAAAGAGCCAAACTCTCAAACACACGCTCTATTATGCAATACAGAACTGAGAGGGGTTCGACTGTTCAGCAATACACAGTACAATGGCAATGGGTATTAGATGAACAGTTGTGGGCCTTTTTTCTTTTCATATTTTTACAAAATAACCCAGTAACCTGAAGACAGACTTTTTTTTTTTCATAATCTTTTTTTTCAGTGGCTGACAGGAAAGTTCCCTGCCTTTAACAGTGGTAGCCCTCCCGGTAAACTCTCAAAGCTCCTCAAGCAAGAATCCTTAGAATAATATATGCTCCTGAACCGTTAGTTATAATGCCTCATTAATATTATAATAAAATAGACATTTTTTTGAGAAAGTGCAATGTTATATCTATCCTGACTAACAATGCTTTAAAGTTAATTATCTTTACCCTCCATTATATAACGAATATTCCATTTCAAAAGTACTGTCAAAACTGTTAAATCTTATTTACAATCCTCTCTCTGCTACAATTATCATCCCTCAGCTTGGTTAACTATCCACAAACCATCAACTGAGAGAGAAAAGTCAAGCATTTATACATTTATACAATTAAAAATATCTATACAGTAACGTACAGTATCTAAAATACAACAGGCCTTTATAGGTACAGTACAGAATATGGCCTCTTTCCTCTTTCATGTTGATTCCTTTGGATACCTGTCAGGATTTTCACTATTTGTCAAAACCAAAGGAGAATAAACAGCCATTAATAGCAGATTCATTAAAAATTAAGATAGGAATGTATGGCTGAAGTTTTATAAGGCAGGAACTATATTAGGGCAGGAAAGTTGTGAAAATGTATTTGGCTTCATTATCATGGGACAAAATAAGCTTTCTAAGTGATGCACACAGACTGGCTACTTGTTTGATGGTTTGCTTTCATCTGCCCTTTTATATTCATCCATGTTAGTGTGAAATGACTCAGTGGGCTCAGTGCATGCATATGTGTGCGCTTGAAAGCTGCATGTAGAAAATATTTCAAGTTGTTTATCTAAGTTTAGTAGCTCTTGGAATCTGTGTATACACAGGAGGAGACGTGTTTTAAGAGGTTTGTGGTAGGTTCAGAATAAGACAATGGATTTTCACAAAGACATTAATATAGAGTTAATTTCAAAAGTGGTCCTATTATACGTGTCGTTTTTGCCCTTTCCCTAAAAAAGTGCAACAGGGGGCTTTTTTACTCTTTGCCATATGCAGAACATGTTTCTTCTGCAAATTTCTATCTATAAAACACAGTGAAGAACTCCAAACATGGCAGGTCCAATCACAGACATGCAGTGGCCACGATATGCTGGTGTCACACAGGGCTGGGTGGCAGTACATGTGGTTCATGCTTTTCCTTTTCACCCTCTGCCAAAGCTGTAGTCGAGTGCTGGGGTGAAGGTGCAGAATTATCCAGACTGTGCATGATGACTAAACAAGCCCAGACCACCACAACCCCTTACATGTTATAAGCAACATAGATTGGATCCAGCTGGTCAGCGAGGAAAGAGTCACGAAGGTGCATGCGTTGCTTCTCTCCCCTGGAGTTGATGGGAATAACCCCGGGGTCCACGATGACCACCACACCTACGATAAGGTGGTGCTCCTCCAGCACCACGTTGGTTATCAGGGGCACCAAGTCCAGCGCGTCCTGCTCTGAACCACACAGCTCTGACACCACCACCAGCAGGTTGGTCCATGTAAACACAGCACTGTGAGGAACGAGGGACCAAAAGCGATGTTAGAGGAACAGTTGGGAAATACACCTATTTGCTTCCTTCACCGTGTAATGAAATGTACCAGATCAAAATGGAGGATAAGACAGACCTCTGGTATTGCTGCTTGCAGTTTTTTTCAAGAACTGCTCATTCAAACGCAATAAACACTGCACCTGCTTTGTTCCTGAGCAACACACCTGCCATGACAGTGTTGTGTCCACAAAATACCAGCATCAAAATATACCTAAAGTATCAAATATAAAAGGACTCATTATGCAGAATGACATCATTTAGATTGCTTTATATAAAACAATTGTGTTATTGGATTATGTAAGCAGCATGACTTAAAGTCATTATATTTTTTATGTTAAATCTTGACCCGAAAATGACCTAAAGCTGGCAGCTAAATGTAGTGGAGTAAGAAGTACAAAATGTGCCTCAAAATGTAGTGAAGTAGAAGTATAAAGTTACATAAAATGGAAATACGCAAATAAAGTACAAGTACTTCAGATTGTACTTTAGCACAGTACTTGAGTAATTAGTTACATTCCACCACTGATGCTAGAGTGCACATGTCATTTGCAAACAGCTATTTGGGACCAAACTATTTCTGAAAAGTAACATCTCCCATCTCTCCTGTCTGACTTTTTTCCTCATATGTACTTGAATGCACTGTAGCGAGCGATGCCATTCTCACCTCTCAGCTATACTGCGGTGGGCCCGGGACACTGATGTTTCAATGTCAATCGGGTGGTAGCGCAGCCCTCTTAGCTCCAAGGTTTCATCCAGTGAGCCCACCACAAAGAGTGCGTCGTGGCGATCTAAGCACAGAAATACAGGCAACATAATCCACCCAGAAAAATCAAAGATGTGTAAACAGCAGGGGTGTGCGTCCTGTTTAAATTTGTTCATAATCTATAATCTACCTCAAAGTAAACTTATCAAGACCAAGTTAGCTCTGTCAGGATCTGCTTACCCCCGTTGGCCTCCAACAGCTCAGTCCGCTTCACAAAGCCCAGGTATCCTGTCCTGGCCCATAAGGTCTGCGGGTCACCAAAGCTGAGTTTGGTGTTGAAGTGGTTCGCCTGAAGACTCTCCTCTCCGTAGATGGTGTAGTAGCCACTGGCGTTGTGAGGGCTGTTCACCCAGATCTAAGAGAGAGAAGCGCACACTGGGTCTCAGCGTGGTTTTACAAAGAAAGCTTTACCAATGATTTTGTTATAATAGTGCACAGTTTATACATCTCACCTCTCCGAGATGAGAATCACCAAGTGGACCTCTGGTCTCTGGATTTACGATTATCACCCGAACACCTGGCAGGATCTGTAGAACAAATGAAAGAGTCAAACAAGGCCTTTATGCACAACTGTTAACTTATGTAACTAGTTCCATGCAACAGCATTACATAAGGAAACTATATTCACTAATATAAATCTTGGTGATGGGGTTCCATCTGAATATATATTTGTCTGTTGCTTTTGTCCTCTAACATCGTTTAGCTGTGCAGAAATGTACTTAATTACATTAATTTTGCAAGTAATTAAATGGTTACATTACACTAGTGATCTATCATCTGTTACAAAAGTAACCTTCCTATCAACAATGGCTGAATCTGTAAGTAAAGCATCTCACCTTGCCAGACTCCATCAGAGGAAGACTCTGAGGAGCTCCTCTCTCCACCAGCCGGACTCTAAAAAAGTCACATACATAAACAGAAGTATACAATCAATTCACACTCCTTATAGGACGTAAACAGTAGGCCGGGTACTCTTTCAATTTAGAGAGATTAGTTAAGAACTTGAAAGACTTTTAAAAGGTTTGCTTCAACCCGTCATCCTTGTTGATCAATGTGTTCTTACCTGTCATGGCGGAGGGACTTCATGTCCACATAAACCGTACAGGGATCAGGACCAGTGGTGCCCTGTAACGCACAAAGAGCAGGTACTAAATGTCCCACCGGTTCTCATCTAGGTATGATTTAAAGTGTACTGCCAGGTGAATCCAGGTTAAGTCGGTTGGTTTACCTGCAGGCAGATGGCCAAGTTAACCCTGGAACCAAAAGCAGTGCTGACAGCTCTGGAAGACAGCCCGATGTCCTTAAACAGCTTGGAGAAGGAGTGTGAGAGGGAGAGCCGAGGGCGTTCCTCTGCTATCACCACACAGCTTCGCACACACGACAGGTTCACTCCACGGGCCTGAAACACACCAACACAAAATGATCAAATACTTTAGAAATATCACAGTTGTCACTCATGAGTCTCTCTCTCTCTATATATAAATGTATATGTATATATATGTAGTTCTCACCTTGAGTAAGTCAGTCTGAGTACCAAGGCCTTTAGTGCACAGCTCCATGACGGAGTAGGAGCAGAATGTGTCTCTGATACGATACTGACTGAGCGTGCTCAGCCACAGAGACAGGCAGGTCTCCAACTCGAAGGGAGGAATCAGGATGGACTGGTGACCTGAGTAAACACTGAAAGACAAAGACATGAAGGAGACACGGTGGATGAATGGAGGAGGAAAAACAAACAGAGAAAACCTTGCTGCATAGCATGTTTATGTTGTGGGTTTTCTGCACCTTGCGAGGCACCACAGGACGAAGCCCAGACCACAGTATGGATCCAGGCAGATGGCTATTTGGCGAGAAGAGTACAGTTCACACTGCAGCTTTATAGAGCGGCAAAGTGCACTGACTGCTGCATGAGAGATCTGCAACACACAGGAAGACACATTAAAAACTGTCACACTCACACTGTTGCATATTGACGAAATGACTTTGTGATCCCATTTACATCCAACAGTAGGATACCTTTTGCAACTAGTTCTACACTGAGGTAATTTGAGTAGACCGTACAATTAAAGACGGACTCTTTAACACTTATCAACAAGACACTCTGCAGGAGATTGTAGTCCTGTAGTTGCATACATTGGGTATGGCTGGAAAAGCTGAGCATGTGTGATGATGTCACTCACTGCTGTAGCCATTTCATTGTAGTGAGAGCAGTTTTTGAAACATGATCTCACTGTATACAATGACCTGCTGTGATCTCAAGGATAATCACAGCCACATGAACCTTTACAACCACAAACTTAGAACCCAGAGCATTCAGAAGATGTAAAGCTTTCCTAGGTATACTGACAATAAAGGGGTTTACAGAACAGACGTGCTTGTTATACAATCGCAAAAAAATACAGTTGTTACAGAAATCTTCAAGATTTCTAAGGATTTGATACCAAATCACAGCATGGATTTTTCTTGGGTGTTCCTCAAGCTCCTGGTGTCTAAATGTGGTATCTTGGAGGAATTTTGACCATTTGTATTAATTCTTGAGTGTTTAAATTTAGCACAAAATCTGTGATCTGTGTAACAATGTTTATTACATATTTATGACAAGGAAATTTGACACACAGTGGCAGGCATCCCAAATTAATCTTCAGGTTACCACCTAGAACATTTTTAGGGTGACTTCAAATCTGTAAAAAACTTTATCAAATCAAAAAATCAAAATTACTTTATTTATCCCAGAGGGGAAATTCATTTAGTCTGTTGACTCTGGAATTACACAGCCTGATGGCTGTTGGAGCGAAGTGATAATAACACATTTGGTAAGTCCTAATACATTTTTATGTTACGTATGTCAATTACAGCCACTTTAAGTCATGGAAACCTAATGAATGAGGGAGAGAGACATGTAGGAGCTCAGCAGCTGAATATGTAATAGCATGTGGGGAGTGGATGGGGATCAAGGGCCAACAGTGCAGTACTTGAAAGTGAAGCTCATCTGTCTCACCTTAACCCCAGTGAGCATGCCTGTAGTGGACACACTGAAGTCCAGATAAGCAATCATCTCTGCTGTGGGCGGTTTATAGATCTGTGGAGGCCGTCGGCGAGGAAGGTCATCTGCAAGAACAGTGCATGTTTTACAGAGAACAGAGTCACTTTTTAACTGTACTAAGCAGAACAAAAGCTAACCACAGATGCAGCTTATACTGTAAATAATTGCTCTGAGATACTAATAACAGACTCAGATATCAGTCTATTCAAATTCAAATGCTGTTAGAAGGACAGAAGACAATACCCAAATATTAAAAGGAAAGCAGACATTCAGTACTGGCAAAACATTTATCTAGCCACAAGTTTGTCTATCCACTGAGAGAACACTGCAGAGAAATGTCCCACTTCCTGTTTGTCTTAATGCTGCAAATGGTCGACAATAACTGACACAAGTGCTTCTGACAGAACTGCTCACTTTATGCACACACTCTCTAAGAACACAGCTACCAACACCTGATAAGCCTTTTTTTAGAGTCTTAATCTTGAAGTCAATCATTTCTTAAGTCTCTTAGTGAGTAAAGTGTTTTCCTATTACAGATGCTGAGCAAAATTAGTTTTTTATGAGCATGGGAATAGGATTTCTTTCCACGTAAGACATTATAACATGTCACAGTAGAAAAAGCACAGGTGTAAATTATGAAATGAACTGAATTTCATGTAGCTGCTTCAGACTTCTTACCTTCATGCCACTGGGCACTTAAAGAACAGCAGCATTGTTAATGTTTTCAGTACCACCTGTGGCAAGTCAAGTGTCTCATATGTTTAGGTATCTTACCTGTGTCAATGATTGTTGGCCACGTTTTAATGTTTACAGAAGCAGCAGCCTCTTTGGAGCGCAGAGTCCTCATGAGGCTTTGAGTGGTAAGGATGCACGCAGCTTTACTGACCTGGTAATAAAACACAAGCATGATTCATTAAAACAGGAGCAGCAGCTACAAAATTTAAAACAAAAACAGCTGAAAGCACACACAAGCCTTCCACACAATGTGATCTTCCTGCATGCCTATCTGATACCGGATTTGTTTTTACAGCCAATTAGAAATTGATGATTAAAAATATAAAACAAAAACAAAAAAAAAACTAAACATCAGCAGTTTTTAAAGTCTTTTACGTGAACATGAACAACGTTTTTTTTCCAACAGGGATCCCTTAATTTGATATTTTTAAGACTAAGATTTCACAATGAAATGTTTATGATAGTTGCATATAAGCAGGTGTAGGGATGGACAAGGATGACATGTCCCTACCAGTATCCAACTACTGAGTTGTCTCTTTCAATAATAATAATAAAAAAACATTAAAATATGACTTCTGTCGTCCTTCACAGGAAGAGAAAGTCTATTGGTGTGTGCTTGCTTTGTTCCGAACTGCTTTACATACATTTCTGTGAAGGTAACATTTGTGTGAGCAATAAGCGACACTGATCTGAGGGCAGCAGACAGCTGCTTCTCTAAACTCGCAGAGAGTTTGAAACAGGAGATGGTCTGAATAATGTAATGCACAGCTGACTATTGGGCATATTAATTGTAATATTATGCCGTTATCATCATTAAGTTGTGACTTTATTCTTGAACATTTGCCAAAATCTTGTTTAAACACGTATGAGCAAGTTCGGGGTTAAAAACCTAATTTACAACTAATAAGAATAGGTGCAACATGCACATTTAAAGAGGTTACTTTCCCAAACAAGACATAAGGATTATTTTACCATTAACAAATGCAAAAAAGGCACAAATTGTGCATCAAATGTTTACCAGAATGCAGGAAATGAAGTGCCTGATGCTCAAATGTTCCTGAGGGAGGGTACTTACATCAATAATCATGCGGACAGTCGGCAGCGTGGCTGCCAGGTTCTGAGGGTGCGGCGGTCTGACGTTTACAGGAACACAGCCAGCGTAGAGACAGCCGTAGAAGGCGGCTATCAAATCAATGCCTGAGAGAAATTTGGAGGACAAGGATGGACTTAAATAATGAGCCAAAATTCCAAATAATTCATTCCAAAGAAGCAATATATAGAGAAAGCCAGAGGCAGAACCTACTGGGGGGGTAAAGCAGAACTACGTTCTCTCCCGTGTTGATGCTGCCTTTCTCAGTGAGGGCTGCAGCTATCTTCTCTGCTCGCTTGTGAAGCTGGACGCAGGTCGCTGTGCTCACTGTTACACCCTGAAGGGACAGGAAGATCAATATCACTAATCTTGTGCATCACAGCCAGTGCAGGTCAGTATACACACTGCATTTCTTAGCATGTGAACAGGTCAGTTTGATACCTTGGCGTTGAGAAGAACAAAGAGGACGTGATCTGCGTCCGTCTGTGCCCTCCACTGTAGAGCCTCAGTCAAATACTGGTGCTGAAATAAAAAGAAAAAAAAATTTGATCCATGTAGTGCTTATCTGAGGGTGTGCTTTAATAATCTTCATATTACAAACACAATCACAGAGGGCTCATACAGGAAGGAGTTTTGTGCTGATGGAAGAACTTAATTTAATACACCTAAAATAAAACAAAATAAGTGCTCAGAGACTGCATACCTCAGTGCACAGCTGTCTAATACAAATTATCTCTTGCCAACGTGCAAACCATTTACACCACATACTGTGAGCCAATCCAGCTCTTAAAATAATGAACAATAACTTAGGACGTGAAACTAACGTTTGCAGTAAAACAAGGGGAAGCTACAGAAGGAGCAGATAAAAAAATGAGCATGCACATATTGTTTGAGTCACGTTTTATGTCAAGCACACAAAATAAAAATCACAATACAATATAAATTTGAGCATGACAAGAATAAACAAAGGTGCGGGGAGGATGCCAGAAGGGGGCCGTAAATCTTACCATCACAGTAGGCCACATACAGAGCTACATCCAGAGAAACATGAGAGCAGAAAGAGAGAAGCTATAAAACTGAGCTGCGGCCGAGCCTGGACCATTGTTACACAGGCAGTGGAAAGTCTCCAAACCAATCTATTTACTGTTTTAATACAGTGTGAGCATTGGTCATGTGTTTCCTGTTGATTCTGAAGGACATGCATGTGGCTCTTTAAAAGAAAGTGAGAGCAGTGTTCGTGGTTGTGTTACCTTCCGGACTAGATCCTGGTCTTCGATCATGCCGAGGTCCCTGCCTGCAGCCTGGGCGATCCTCTTCCCTGCCACCAGGTTGCCCACCATCACAGATGCAGGACCGACTCCAACTACAAGAGAAAGAGAAGAAAGAGTGTCCTCATCAGACAGAAGCCAGGTTTTCATGCAAATATGTCTGAAATGTTATCCCAATTTCGAGAAAATCTGCTAAATAAAATGCAAATGAATGCTTGTATATCAGCTGCTGTTTTAGGATTATTAGGAGTTCTTCGAGATAAGCAGTAGGTGGTGCTATTTCTCCAGCCTAAAAACCAATAATACTATTGTGGAAAAAAGAGACAGTAACAAGATGACAGTTAAAAGACATTCAGTCAAACCTGAAATAAGGAAAAATAATGGAAACTCAATTGAGTTTGATATTTGTGTGCTTTAAACATTAATGTGAGAAAGGTTACAGATCTTAATGAAGCACTAAGTGGACCTCTTTAATCTGCCTTTATGGTTTGTCTCTTAATTGGAGCAGAAACTTCAGTAGATGTTGTAGATTTACTCGCTGAGTATGTTTCCCTTGTGCTTTGTCGCACGTTGCTTTTATTGGTACATCAACTTTGCCACCTCAGCCAAGCGTAAAAACAGAGTGGAACATTTTCAGCTTCCGCTTTTTTTTAAAAGGCAAATTGAAAACGCACATAAAAACACAGGTGGATGAAAATGCAGACAAAGGGAAAAGCAGAAAGAGACAAGCAGAAAAAGCCAGGTGGAAACAAGCAACAGATTAAGTGAAATGCTTGTAATACATCACATTTCACAAGCATTGTCACACGTTTTAACCCAAACAAACCTGTCAACTCAATTGTAATGCTCTCAGAATCAGCCATGACTTTAATTCTGACTTAACTGGAAAGACAGCATCCTAAACTGCATGACTATTTTGGGAAATGTCAGAAAACAAGCAAAACTAATCCCCTGTGAATAC
>CAFUXE010000012.1:600316-636603 GCA_903364295.1 Serranus cabrilla | reverse complement strand
CTCAACATAAAAAAACTATACTCACGCTTAAGGTCACTGGGCCTCATGCAGGAAGCAGTATTACACATTTCCTTCTTACTTTTGTTCATTTCCACAACTTGCTCTTATTTTGTTAGTACAGTTGTACTAACAACAAAACTTGTTGTTTTGTTAGTATACTCACCAATTAATTATTTTTCAATTCAATTTTTGTTCATCTTTTAATTGGAAATCCCTCTCACCAACATAAGAAAAACACACAATCCACAAATTATTAGTCCAGCAAGGAAGGAAACATACATTTTAATTTGGGCAACAGAGAAAAATGCATGAATAACATATGATCAAATTTAGATTGGAATATATTATAGATTATCATATTTACGTTATTTTTCAGCTGAGGCTGAGGCTCTGGAAAAATCACATTTACTTTGTTATTATTCAACAATACACTGACAAGTTCTCCCTCCTATTACAGCCTTTTTGGTGGATATCTGAAGTTCACTTACCAATCCTTATCTTTTAACATTACGATTAAGAGAAAATATAGAAAAAACTGTAGGGAATATTGCTGCATGAGGCCCAAAGTGTATCAAACTGAGAAGGGTTTGAAAAATGTATTTTGGGTCTATCTAACCATCTACATATGTGGCATGACAGGTGTGTGTCTGTACGTGTGTATACTTGCTGTCTGGGTCTGAGGGGAGGAGCCCGCAGTTCAGGAAGCATGTTGGGACTGCAAGTGTGTCTACAAGAACACACAGGTAATCATGCTTTGACCACATTTAAAACTTACACTACATTATTACATCTTTATAAAACTATTCTCAATTATTCTTTATTGTCTTCACAAGTGTCCCACTGCCTCCAAAATGTCTCTTTATCATTGTTAGGGTTAGTGTTAGTTAGTTAGTTAGTTTAGTTAGTGTTTACAAACGTTCAAATCAAATATCCTTGACAGCCAAATGAATAAACTCATGTCACACAGACAGCAGTTCCAATAGCCTATTCACCACTTTCTCACGGTCAGTGTGAACAGAAAAGTGAAAGACCAACAAAAAATGTCTCAAGAAACATAAATAGGGAACTTTAAAATGATGATTGTGTATTAGAGCAGCAGTTTGAACAAACAGGCCATCCTGTAATCTCACGCGGACATTGACTCCAAATCAACACCAACAGTGTCACCACCATAGACTGTATAAATAAGGTCACCGCCCTTAAAGGTGTCACAAGTTCAACAAAGCAGAAGCTGTGGATGAACAGAGAAGTCCAATTACTGCTGAAGGCGCGTGGCAGCTCTTTCAGATCAGGTGACTCTCAGGACTAGACTCCACTGTAGCGAGCCTTGATGATTTCCTCCCTGTTGCACTTACTCCCACCATCATGAAGTGCTTCGGCTGGTCCTGGCTCACCTCCAAACCTGCCTACCACCCACACTGGACGCCTTCCAATTCATCAACCGGCAGAACAGGAGTACAGAGGACGCCATTCCCATTGCGCTGCACTCCATCCTCTCCCACCTGGACTTGAATGATGAGAGTGATGTTTAAAGACTTCAGTTCATCATTCAGCACCTTCATCCCCTCCAAACTGACCCCCAGACTCTGTGAACTAGGTATCAACACCTCCCTCTGCAACTGGATACTGGACTTCCTAAACAACAGATCTAGACAACCACACCGCCTCAACCAACATTTGTAATACAGGCGTCCCACAGGGCTTTGTGCCGAGTCCTGTACATGGCTTCATCTACATTGTTAAGTTTGTAGAAGACACAATGGTTTTTGGTCTCATTAGCAAGTTAGCCTACAGGGAGGATGTCGAAAACACAACACCATGGTGTGCTGACTACGACCTGGCCTTTCGCACAAAGAAGACTAAAGATGTGGACTGCAGGAGGACCAAAGCTGGTACACATACTCCCATCTATATCAGCAGGACAGAGGTTGAGCATGAGCAGCTGAGGGTTTCTGCGTCTCTGAACACCTCCTCCTGAAAAGACCAAAGAAAGTTCATCAGCCCTCTCAGATTCTTCTGAACATTTACCACAGCACCATCAGGAACATCCTCACCAACTGCATCACAGCATAATGGTTACTGCTCTGTCTTGGGCCAGAAAACACTAAAGAGTGTGGCGAAAAAGTGTCCAACACATCACAGACTTTTCACTCCTGCTGAGGCCGTGTAGCATTGCCAGGGACATCTCTTACCCAAACGACAAACTTGTGTGTCCTCCTCCCCTCTGGGAGGTGCTATAGGACTCTCTGTTTCAGGGTCGACAGGCTGAGGAACAGCTTCTACCTGTCAGCTGCCATCCGGTGAACGCTGCACCTAAGTGACACCACCCCCGACCCTCCAGACACCCCTGCACCAAAGTAAAATGTGATCCAATCTAATTGTTCTTTCACCGTGCATTAGAGTATAAAAGGAGCAGATATACATGTACATACGTATGTTGACTCAGACAATAAAACTGGTATAACAGGCATTAGTGAGTGAAAGAAGTGCGTTAAAAAAGAGCCTAAAGCCCTAAGCACACACACACACACACATACACATACACACACACACATTTTCTCTGCAGGTCTCAAGTGATTCTTTCCCTCTGGAGTAGCAGGCAGGGTGCGGCCAACTCAGGTAACAGAGTGATTCATGTTTCACTCCACACACTCGTTAAAATCAACTGCGACAGGGAGTGACGACATCACAAACACACACACACAAACACAAACGGCCTTAAGGGCCAGTAGAAGTAATAAAAAGGGGGTTACAAAGCAAAGGAGCAAAGAAATGCAGCGAGTCAACTGAAACGAAGAAGTGACTCAGCCTCCCTTCCACCTTCTGTTGTCACTTTTTTCTCTTTCTGCACACAGCAGACAGAATGAAAGAGGAGGGCGTGGCTGAAACACTACACTTCACACACACTTCAACACTTAGTGGAAAAGCCGTTACAGGTGGAACCTAACACCTGCAAAAGCATATTCTCCTGTGGGGTTTACACACTGGTATCAAACACTGTGAGCAGGCCATGACAATTATGCAAAATAAGAGATAGGGATGTCGCTGAAGCACGGGAACATTTTTGGATAATTTTTTCTCTATAACTATAAACTAAATATACCAGGTGAGGGTTCAGTGTGCTGGGGAAAGATGTAAACAGCTGCCTGTAAAGAGTGATCTTGTGAGTAGATTCTGCAGTCAAGTCAAGATCATTTGTACAGGCCACTTCTGCAGTTTTTAAAGAAGAATTTGAAAATGTTAATAAGGCATGAAACCTATGATCTCTTGATCTGCGAGACTTGATGGCTAAAAGTGGCATAGGTGTCAGTTATGATTATTATTTTTAAACAAGTTAAAAAACAAGTTAAATCAAATCCCAGATATGGAGAACTGTGACACAGACTGCAGACTGGGGACAGCCAAAACTATGGTGGGTCAACCTCATTAACTCATAAATACTCTAGTCGATCACCAGGACAGATACCTTCAGCGGTTTTCAAGTTAAATAGAATGACTTCCTGAGCAGGGATACCAGGAAAATACATCGTGGTCACTCATTCTCTGCCTTCATGGGTTGATGAAGATTGCATGGACCCACTGGCTCGCATGCTTCCTGTGCTTTATGGATACAGACGGCTCCAAATTCAGGCAAGAAACAACTACACCACATTTGCAGCAGCCTTTGGATCAGCACATCTTATGGAGGAGTTATGACGGGGTGGCAGAAACCTCATGTTTCCTCTGTAATGGTTTTAAAAGCTTAGCAGACCATTCAATTGTGTTAGTGTACATGCAGCTCCAACATATGGCCGTTCTAATCTGGAAGGGCTTTAAGGGGAAATCACAAAGTAAAAGTGTGTGTGTAAGCGGGGGGGTTGGGGGCAGGGCGGGGTCGGGGTACCACATGGGCCGTGTCCATAGCAACCAGGTCCATGTGGTGCTGCATGAGGGAACATGAGATGTAAAACTATGGTGATGATACCAACCAGCACCATGAGGGCAGTCACATGAAATGCATTTGTAAGCAACTAAGAAATGAAGAGTAATATGAAAAACATTGACCGTTTGAAGCTGTTTGTCAGTCAATTTATAGAGAATTATTAATTGGAGTTATTTATCAAGCAAAATGAAAAACAGTCATTGATTTCAGCTTATCATTAACTTCTTTTCTTATTGTTAACTGAGTATAGTTGGATTTTGGTCTGTTGTTCAGATATCCCAAGTGATATGAGGATGTTGCCTTGGGTGTTATTAATTTGAGCAATCAAATCAGATGATGGTGGAGATAGGTACGAGTACAATAACCCAATCACAAGCAAAAATGTTTCAAAAACCATTCTGATTTAAGTATTGTAGTGCTACAGACACTACTGACTTAAGAAAGAAACATTCTGATAGAAGTCCTCACAAAAAAAGAAAGATAATTCTAATGTATTTTTCAATTATAATGAGAATCGAAACGCAAATGTAATACTATTGAAAATAATTGCAATTGGATATTTTTTCCCTTACCGATCTAGAGCACAGGTGACAGAAATCTAAAACCGTAAATAACTAAATTTACAATATAAAACAGAAGCAGAAAATCCTCAAACTGTTTGTCCGACCTTTTTATTTGATAGGATTTTATCAAAACAGTGTTCATTTATCTTTTCATTTACATTTACTTTTCATCCTGATTATATGATTTACTGACATACTAAAAACTGGATAACAACAAATAACTGTCCAAGTGATCTCAGTCTATCAAAACAAACCAGAGAGAAAGTTGGATTAAATGCCAATGGACTCACTGGTGCACAGAGTCTGCAGCACGTGCTGCAGGCCGTCTGACTGCAGCTACTTGCACTTGGCATTTTTCAATAATTCAGTGAACAGCACAGTGACCTGACCACTACTTACTCCTCTCCCTTCACCACTGTCATTTTTTCTTGTGTTGCGTTACTTTTAGCTACAAGCTGCAGAAGTAAGAGGACAAATAGATCAGAAGAAGTTTTATTTGAATCACCTGAAGGTTCAGTGAAGCGCAGCTTTAAAGGCAGAGGAGGCTGAGAGCCCACCTGCAGTTTACTGTGGACTTGAAAGTGCGGTGGTTCAGCTACCCAGCTGACGGTGCGTGTCTGTGGGGAGGTGTACGGTCCAATCTCATCTAAATTATTCAGACTTTTTTTGTACACAAGGCTTCAATGTGTTTATATGTGTGTGGGTCTGTGTGCAGGGTGAAATTAGACACATGGGCTGTTATATAATAGTCGTAATTCATTTCTTATGATCCTGTTGTGTGTTTCTTTGTGACAGTGGTGGCAGAAGAGTCCCTCTTTTTTGTGGTGTAAAACCAAGTCTGTGGCCTGGAGCACCGGCTGGAGATCAGAGTACAGCTCCTCTGCAACAGTTAATGAGCTTTTAAATAGATAGGCTAAATCAGCTTCCTTCCTGTCCATGTCAATGCTGTGAGTACACACATGCATGAATAACTGCTTGCGTAAGCGCAGCCACATATGTGCACAAACAGCTAGTGTTTTCCAGACCATCAGCCCGAAAGGATACATTTGCTGACATTCTATCTTTTTCTTATGGTCAACAATCCCATGAAAAGCTTGAAACTAGCAATGAACTGATTCTAACAATTATTGTCTGTGTATCCAGAGTCTTATATAGTGTATTCCTCTGTTAGATTCCTCTGTTAGATCTCAACTGTTTAAAAAAACAACATCTGTGGACCAGATTGTTTAACTGGGTAACATTACAGCTCAACAATTATCCAGAATTTAATCAAAATTATAATATGGACAAGTGCAATATCCAAATAAAATAAATAAAATACCATTCTGAGTGAAGTATTTTGGTGGTGAAAGATATCCCGGCCAACAAATTGTGTTCTTCAGACTAAAGAAAAGAATCTTAGATCTTCAAATCACACACAATTTTTGGATATCTGTGATATTCTGTTCAATGAGAATGAAAACATGATGCAATGAATGATCATTCCCTCCAACATAATGAATAATTCATGGTTTTACTAATACAGATTTATACTTATTTTCCAGAATTTGGATTCCAGGATACAGAACTTAAAGATATTCAGTTTTTTTTTTTTTATCATATATGACAAAGAAAAGCATAAAATCCTCACATTTCAGATGCAAAAACTGTACATTTTTGGGCATTTTTCTTGAAAAAATGACACCAATTTAACTCATTTGTCTCTGATTAATTGTCTGTCAATGGACTTATCGTTTAAGCTCTAGATCTCACATACATCATCCCGCTTCCATAAACACCCGTGCATGAACTGTTAATTAATCCATGGCTAAAAATTCCCAACAAATGCTTGATTTACTC
Organism: Serranus cabrilla; assembly: GCA_903364295.1. NCBI lineage: Eukaryota > Metazoa > Chordata > Actinopteri > Perciformes > Serranidae > Serranus > Serranus cabrilla. Next base: position 630,279 of record CAFUXE010000012.1, on the reverse strand, counting down.
CTCTCGATTTATACTCAAACTGTAGTGGCCAGCTGTTTTAGGAAATAAAACATACAGTATATTTGTGAACCATTTCAAAACAGTGCCACAGATGAGGTTTGGAAGCTGAAATGTTTTGAAAGTCATTGTTGCTTTGGTCTTTTCATGGAATTGTTGCCAATAAATAAAGCATTGAATAACATCAGCCTGACAGACAGGGGGAAGGCAGTAGTGGTGTCAGGGTGGGAGAGGGAGAGAGAGAGAGAGAGAGAAAGAGAGAGAGAGAGATCCCCAGCAGCAGTCCTGGCCTAGTGTGACTCACAGGCTAAATGAGCCAGGCGTGTTGCCCCCTGATGCTCTGTGACCTAGATTGAGAGACGCAGGCAGGACTGTAATCTCTCATTTCTCTCCCTCTCTCTCAGTATGGAACAGGCTGTCGAGATGAAAACCTGCCTCTCCACAGCAGCAGCAGCAGCAGCAGCAGCAGCAGCAGACAGGCGGCAGGATGGATGCTAGTCACTACAAAATCCACACATCCACTTACGAGCCCGGGCAGTTAGAACAGAGAACGAGACCGCAGTGGAATTAAGTACAAAAATGACTCCATGTAGCTGCTCAGTCTGTCTGCTTTACTGGACATGTGATGCATTTATAGCCTTTAACAGGGACTGTGCAGAGGGGATGCATCATAGCTTATGAGTATGGCTGTGTATCATTTGAAATGCATCAATACTTGTTCTGATATGAGATCCTAGTTTTGATATGCTAGCTGCATGGCTCCGTCTGTCCAACTAATAGTGGAGGGACTGCCATGAAATTTGGTATTTGGTATGTTCCCCTCTGATGATCCTCTAAGTTGCCTTCTGACGTCTCCAATACTTTACTTGATGACCAAATATCTGCAAAATGAATGACATTCCCATCAGCTTCAGCTCTGCTGCTAATTAGCAAATGCCTGTATGCTAACATGCTAAACTAAGACGGTGAACATTGCAAACATTAAACCTGCTCAAAGCACCACTGCGCCAGAATACAGCTAGCATGGCTGTATGCTCTGTCAAACTGAAAACAAGCTTGTGTTAAAACAGCACATGGGGCTGCGGTGGCGTGGACGTGTTGTTTATCACAGCTGCAATATTATATCTTTTGTCAAAACAGTTTTGAGTTCAACAGAATAAACTGAATATATGGTCTGAACGTGGTCTTAACATGGCAATACCTACTTGAAAGAATATCTACAAGGCACCTTTTAACAAAAGAAGCCAAATCTCTCAAATGTTGAATGCTGTTTAAATAAAAGCAGCCATAAAACAACAAAGATGGCCAGATGATTCAAATCAGTGCATGTCTGACTGAAAAAAAAAAAAGTAAAAAAGACTATAAATCTGACTACACTGGACATATTTCGATACCATGTGTGACAGACACATAATGGACGCCATGCGCTGCCTTCCGTCTTCTGTGAACAGCGTCTGTACGAAGCAAACCATCTCTGGCCGCTGTCACACAATCACGTACACAACATAAATACAGGAGCAGCAGACACTACGATGCCCACACACTCCCAAGCTGAGCAGCTTAAACAGTTGTGGTTCAGTGCTCTAAATTCCAGTCCGGCTCAATCACCAAGTCTTTGATCCCTTCAATGGCTTTCTTTGTATCCTTACAGTCAGGGAGGTTAAAGTAGGTGGAGTTGCTCTCTTTCTCTCTCGCTCTCTCTCTCTCAAATACAGACTTGCACACAAATACAGAGAAATACACACACAGGCACTCACACACTGCAGCCAAAAACTAGTGCTGTGAAAAAAACTGCTGATGCATATTTTCTTCAGTTTGTTGCTAGGGGAGTCCCATGTATCAGGACAACAATAGGCTGATTGTTGCCATGTAAAAGATATCCATGAGAAGGTTTTAGACTCGTTGGGGTGGCCAGCTGCTCGCCTTGGCCCGTCAGAGTTGAGCAGACGGCGAACGCACTTCATCAAGCTGGAAGACGTGAACACAGGGCCGGGCATCTGGATAGCACCAGGACTTTTTTATTAGCCAAAGAGTCGTCTCTGATATAAAGTTACACATGATGGAGCTGTCGTCCTCTGAGGCCGAGCCCCCCGCGAAGGTTCAGTCACAGCAGGGGTGTCGGCTTACCACTCACTCATACTTCAGCCCTAAAACACTAAGACCATCACAGGTGACTCCAACTGTACTCACTTTGGCTGTTCCAGCCAGACCATCTGATCAGAGCAAAGCAGCAGCTGTCTCCAAGCTGTTATACAGCAGAAACACTCAAAACTGTAAACAGAAGGAGGGGACCAAAGTCACGTGACTTCAACTCAATACTGACTCGAGTCAATTATATTACCTTGAGACCTGATGAGGAGACAGGTTTAACTGATAACAGAAATAATCATAAGTGGGACCTCTAATATGAAGTTAATAACCAAAAATCGAATTTAATAAAGTTAAAAGCACTATATGTAATTTTCTTCCACCAGGGTTCTTTCAATAAAAACAATAACAGATTGTCAATATGGTCCAGCTGTGACATGGGAGTCAGCTTCTTTCAGTTAGGAGTCCTTCAGGGTTCATTCGTCGGAGGTTTCATCAGGAGCCAAATTATCGGCAGAGATCTCCTCCTCACCAAATCAAACAGACTTGTAGTTAAAAATCAGTAGAAACACTGAATAAAGTAGTTTCACTTTAAAAATCAGTGTTTGTACGATGCTGTTCAGCAGACAAAGGATGTCCCGGTGGGGCTGAGAGGCATGCTGCCTCTAACGTTAGCTTGGTACTCTGATATACAGGAAGTTTTTAGCTGGAGCCCAATTTGAAAAGTTACATATTAAAAGTGGAATTAGTTTTCCATCTTTTAAAATAACATTTAACTTAGAAGGTGTGTCTACTCATTTCATAACCTTCATAACCAAAACCTACATCTCAAGACATGGGACAAGTAAAAAGATGTTTCTCAATTAGAAGCTCACCATTTGCACTCTATGGCTCTGACATTATACACAGAGAAACAGGGGCTTTTACAATCCTACCACACCGCTCAAACAACAATCCACACCAGGTTAAGTGTTGCAAGATAAATATTTTTTATCCACAATTACTATATTCCAGTACATATCATAACTTTATTGCACAGTGATTTCTCATCATCCACTGCCTCTCACCCTTGTTAAGTGAGTTGAACACAGGGTGAGCATCCCCTCCTCCATTATTCAGCCTCATTATCACACAGTTAATTGGTGTCTATTATTAACCAGAACACACACTCAACTCTGCAGTGGCTCAGGTCAAAGCATAGCACGGTCCCACTCTGTGACACTGTGTTATGTTGACTAAAAAATTACAGATAATGAATTTCATACAGTCAAGGTAACAACAGGGAGGCTATTGCATCATTATATAACAATATTTATTTACATATTGTAGTTTATACATTAAAGACCTGAGCTTGTTTGTACTTTAGGACACTAAACTGGAGCAAGAGACAGGGAAAATCATTGAGATCTGCAGCCGGTTGTGCGGGAAACACTGCCAGCTAGTTTGTCTATTTAAATCTTCAAACACATGTCCGGAAATATTTGTTGCCTTTTCATGAATGAGAGAAGACGAGTTTTGACAGTTTTTGTACTTAATTCCACTGCGGTCTCGTTCTCTGTTCTAACTGCCCGGGCTCGTAAGTCCTTTACTATGACCAAAATGAATAAAATAAGTGCACAGTGATAGTTTCCACCTAGTTCCTCATGGGATGTTAAGTTTCACCTGTTCTTCTACGTGGGCAGAGCTGCGCCAGGTATCTGTGTGAGTCTGAGGTACATCAGTTGCCCATACATCCCCCTGCTTGGCTCTCCATGTGAAACATAACATTACTCATCCACCCCCGGGCACCTGAGAGCTGCACAGCACCAATCAAGCTGCTGCACTGTGATTCACAGTGTGAGGAGGAGACTTGCATAACAGCCATATTCCCATTTCCCACAGTCATTCTTATAAAACAAATAGCCCTGCTATATCTGCTGCAGTTTCAGGGTTCAGGCTCTGAGAGCAGCTGAGTGTTGGAGGGACCTCAGCATCATTTTGTGTCCACAGAGGCTGCACACACACACACATACACATAGGGCCTACGGGAAGGCAAACTTGACCCATTTTCCTCAACAGGAGTGTGCATGCTTATATGGCTGGGATGATGAGTAATATATGACATATATGCGGGCAGATAATGTGGATCAAAACAAGAACATAGATGAAAAAATAAAAAAAATGGCAGATTACTAACATAAACAGACAGTTGTTTGTGCCATATGTCAAGGTCTATGCAACAAAAATGCCTCTATGTAGAATAAAAGCAATAAGGATAGTTGATGGAGAAATGACAGCTTGGAAAGGAGGTCAGTGTGTTTTTATCATTTGTTGTAGTCGTGCCCGGATCCACTGCAGCAGCAGCAGCGCTGAGTCTCACCCAGCTGACACAGGACGGCGGTTTGTTGCTGATTTCATATAAACACGCTCAAGATCCGCACTTTAACTTTCGTTTGCACTGACTACCGCCACAGCTTAAACTATTAAAGCCGTTGTATGGAAACCTTACCTTCGGATAGCTCCAAATCCAACTCCGCCAGCTGGTCCCTGACCTCTTTAGGCAGAGCCGACAGATCAACGCCGCGGTCGGCCATCGTTGGAAGCACAGCAGCCTGCGGGATGTTTGCGATATCTCGGTACACGGCAGGAACAGTCCAGCATGAAGAACAAAAAAATCAAGATGTAGTTGTGGCGGTGTTTACTCCATCTTCGCGACTCCCCGACACCGCCATGACTGTGGGAGATGGGAACAACTCGCCAGAGGAGTTTGTCAGTCACATGACCGGGGCTGACGGTAATTGCTGTGACAGGACGGTGGGATGAAGCAGCGTCTCTGCTCCCTCTGCTGTTGTGTTTTTACAGCTGGGAGGAGAAACAGCATTCCTCCAGATTCAACTCACCTGCCACCCTCCCCTCAGGTGGAAACCAGCCCCCCCAGTTTGTACCTTTATGGATTAATTACCGTTAAAACGGAGTCACGGAGCTAACAACAGTTAGCTAGCTAACAGTTAACGGTCCGTTTTCTGAAAAATAACGTACAGTGTGGACTCTGAAAAACCCTTAAAGTCCTTAAACAACCCTTACTGCTCCATAAAAAATACTCTATAAAAAACTCCTCTACCCATTTGAATAAGAAAAAAATGTCCAGTCTGCTACATATAAAACACAAAATAAAGATGTTTTTAAACAAATTTCTAATGCTGCTTACAGTTACCCAACAAAACAAAGATGGCAGCTGGAAATGACCCATGTTCGCACTCAATTAACACAACATGAATTAAAAATGAAGCCTTTTTATTTTTGTATGTATTTTTTTTTTACACACCATGAAGGTTATCTGCAGGCAGTGGTGGAATTATTAAAATACTGCTGGGGGTGTAACCGATAATATGTAATAACCTGTACGAAATATAAATAAACAAACTAACTTGTAATTAAATATTTAAAATACCTGTAGTAGAGTCTGAAATGTATTGGAGTAGAAGTATGAACTATCATCTAATGGAAATACGCAATACTTCAAAATTGTACTTAAGTATAGTACTTGAGTAAATATAGTTACTGCTGACATTTCATTTTCAAAGACCAAACCTAGCTTTATGGTTGTCTTAATTTCTTCCACAGAAAAGCGCGGGTGTTACTAATAACATTAACGATGACCCTGTTCTGTTAGAGTCCCAGTGAGTGCGACAGTAAGTCAGCATGCACAAAACCAGAACCCTGAAATTAGAGAAATGGAATTCAGCCCTCATTCGTTTTATTACCAACAACGGTGCTTTTGCTACTGCTATAAGTCAAAATGTCTTCGGTGAAAGACATATTGTGCAGTGGACTGAATATTCCTTTCCAGATCTTTAGATGCAACAGCTGCACTTGTGGCAACATGGAGGCAGCAAAAAGAAGCTGTAAACACATTTGATCCAGTTTAAAGTTTCAATAGCTTACTTGTTTGCACAGTTCCCAATTTACAATTCCATCAGAAGAAAAAGATGACATCATCAGCATTCACTCTGTAATTAGCAAATATCAAGGCATATTTAATATTCAGAAAATGGATGCTTACTTATGCAACTTGTAATGGTTATACAGGAGGCACTTTTCTTTTTCATTAATTTATTTTATTATTTGCCCGAGACAACGTTTTCATTAGTTGAGACTATACACAAGTAATTTTTCCCATCTTGAAGCCTGAGTATTTGACAAACTCTCTCCATAAAGATATCAGAGACATTTTTTTTCATGTGGTTCAACCTGTGTTAAACACATAAAAGACATCTATGCTCTTTAACAAAAAAGGGACATACTAATCACATCATGGAAAAAAAACATCTCAAAACAATGACATGTTATTAAAAAAAACAAACACACAGAGTGACAAAGGGGGAAAAAACATGATAGTCTTGGAAGTACACTGCGGTATAAAACAATCTGCATTTCAAAACTTAAATTTTAAAAGAAGCACCTTGCACAAATATGTAAGTCTACTTCATGATACAAGACGGCTTTTCAAATTTTGGAAAGCACCCAAGACTAGGACATCTGTAATTTCCCTACAGATGTGCACACTTATCATCTCATTCATTCACGAATACTCATCTTCACATTTTCTCTGGTCACCTCATAACTTTAGCTTTCAACTGAAATGAACCAAACCCCTCTCAGCGGCTGGGCTACATACAACAAATAAATGCAAGAAACATTTGATATTCAATAGAAAAATATATTGCACTACTCCTTTCCACAACTGAAATGCCAGGGTAAATGACTTAAAATCTATGTTGTTTGATTATCATTTAAAGGCCTTCTAAAGCTAACCATTAAGTGTTACATTAGGACTGAGGATGGAATCCTTACATGAGAAGGACAGTTTTTGCATCAGTAATTTGATGTTTTAAAATAGAAGAAAAGCAGATCAATTAACAGCAATAGTATGAAGCACAAACAACAGTGGTATTCTTCAGCCTCGAGTAATCCATGCAGTCAATAGGGTTTGATACATACACATCTAATGTAATGACATCCATTCCAAATGGGTTAAACTGATGGTAAAAAAAAAGTCAGGCACACACTCACAGGGTAAACTGTGTACACATCTATAATTTGGTTTGTTATGCACTCAGCTGACTTAACTGTCATGTGTATTTAAGGACAATTACCTCAGTAAGGAAACGGAGAGAAAACTAAAAGACAGGTTGAAACGTAAACATAAAAAGAGCATAAGAAAAACTTTCCAGGCTGCATTTACTGAAATCAGCCAGCCAATCTCTCACTGTACTTTCACTGCATTAGCACACATTATTTCGACAACCAATATCAGGCATAAAAATCTTTTCATACAAATGAAAAATACAAGTAAAACTGTCAGCCTGGAAAGCAACCAACCACATCACAGCCAGCGTGTGGGACTGAAGTTGGACAGAAGCTGCATTTTAAAGTGAAATGAAATAAACAGAAGATTTTGACATTAAAAAGTTTTCATTCATACTTTTCATCCCAATTTAAAATCTTTTTCAACCGTCACGACTGAACAAGACATGACCCTAAATCCTGCAGAGTGAGTGTCCGACGTGTTATTCTTATTTACATACAGAGTGACCGAGCCTGCTTGGACTGGAGGGTTGACGGAGGCACTGTGCCGTGTCTTTGTGTGATTATCATTGGCTGTGAGGGGAGGAGAGTATCTTAGTCTGGGGGTGGGGTTTGAGGGTGGTTCCGTCTTTTCAAACGCTTTGCACCAGTCCGGCCTCCAAATGCCACTCGAGTTCATACTGGCTACCTGCGTCAGCACATCATCTTGGAGCTGGCTGTGACTGCGTTGCCATGACGACCCCTCCCGGCTGGCCCGACCCCATGCCGGCCAAGACCGACATAGCCACTGCCTCTGCGGCGCGGACGCTCAGCCCGTTGATGGTGGCACCTGGACTGGAGGCTGAAGCGGGTGGTGACGGCCCGTGCTGGATAACTGCAGCCGGGGAGCCGATGGATTCACCGGCACCATCCCTGGAGGTTTCCTCTCCTCCTGCAGCTAGAGACAGAGAAAGAAACATTCACCCTTAAGAGAGGTGAGCGAGTAAAGAGATTACATTAGATGGATGAGATGATAGATGGATCCTGACAAAAGAAGTGATACAGTGCAGGAAGCACGTTGGTCAGCTCGATGTTTACCTAAGAACGCTGCCTTCTTCTGCATTACAGTGACCGGGCAGTCTTTGTGGGCCAGGAGGAGCTGCTTCAGCTGTGCCACCTCGTTCCTCAGTAGGCTTACTTCATTCTGACGGCAACACAAAAAACATACAGCACCCAAATCATTCCCATGACCAATCTGGACGCAGAGATTTAAGGGAACCTTTGCTCCTACAGCCATTAGGCTGTCTAATTCAAGAACCAACAGAATATCTGAATTTCCCCTTTGGGGATAAATAAAGTAATTTTGATTTGACTTGATTGATTGAGTGCTAAAACTCTGGACTGACTGAAGACTCACCGACAGGGACACATTCATGTTGGCAAGATCTTCTGCCTTCTTCTCCAAAGAGTTAACCCACAGCTTTCGTTTCTGCCTGCAGCGGGAGGCGGCTGCCCGGTTTCTCTCCAGAAAGCGCTCACGCCTTTCATCAGGGTCCATCTCTGAAGCTCGCCGCCGCCTGCCGCCAGTTGGCTGAGCAGGGGACACCTGGGGCAGTAAGAATGTGTTTAGTCTGTACTGCATTTAGAATAAAACACTGTGTTAACCTTTATTTAGTGCACACAATAATTGGTTTGTGTTTCCACAAGGCACTATCTATTAAATGTTTAAGAGTATATTTGAGTTGGTTAAGAAACTGTGTTGCACCAAGGAGTAAAAATTAACTGTAGTTAACTGTAGTACTGTAGCCTTTCTGCTTGTGCTTGAAAAACAAATAACCACAGTGAAACACAAAATGCTCACATTACCAACCACAACCACTTTTAAGAAAGTGCAGCCCAGTATTTAAAAGGAACTTTTAATTAAATGATTAAAAGACAAAGGTCACTTGGGCAGCATAATCTGCTTTTCGGCTGTTGATCTATAATATCTGCTCAATATGTTCCAAAATTCTCCTTATTTAGGCTAAAAAGAGGAGTAAGATGTTTATTATTGAGACAGATTTTGATCCTAGTTAGGATCTGGCTGTAAGCTTATGTGGCTTTTGTATTACCTGTGGTTGGGCAGGTGATGGAGCATCAGAGTTCTGAGTGGGTTGTTTGCTCTGTTCCTGTCGCTGGGGGACAGCAGGAATGGATCCTGCCCCCCCACCAGACCCATCTTGTGCTCCTGGGCCCTGATGAGTTAGAGCTGCCTTCAGCCGCTACAAAGGCGCACAGACCACACTCAGTCAGGTCTATAAGGACCATAAGCTCACTAGAACAGGTGTGATGCAAAGTTCACACACACTCGGTGTAGAGGATATTTTTCAAATGTGAGAAATGAGAACTGTGTTTTTTAGAGCATGCAGCCCACAAAAGTATTCTGGCATGAGTGATCATCTCACCAGCTTGGTCTCTGAGTGCAGACTGTACCCAGATGGGGAGGATGAGCCACTGCTGGCCCCACCAACTGGAGGTCCTGGAATCCCAGGGATGTTAGGCACTGAGTTCACTGGCCTCGCGAGCTCCACATTGCAACAAATGAACAAGAAAGAGAGAGAAAAACACATGGAAATGGTCGTTTAAAGAAAATTATTTTAGAAATATATATTATTTGTTACAATTTTGTTGCATTAGCTGAAAATTACTTACAGATATAACTGAGGTCATCTGCACAGGACTGGGCAGGAGAGGGATAGTCTGCCCATTAGGGAGGTGCCTCACCAGTGGATAAGCACTTGTTGGTGAGCTGTTGACAAAATCAGATCATTATAAATGGCTACTCCTTCATTCTGTGCATACTAACAAAAGTGGCCAATAGATTGAGAGCCTGACTGACCAAGTATTTCATTCTACCCACTGGTGCTCTCTCTTAATACTAACTGTGCCTAGCCTCTTAATTCGCAATAACACAGCAGTTGGTGCAACAAACAGAATTTTCTGACTTTGATTTGATCTCTTGAAAGTAGGCATAACTTAGTGAGTCTCTGTAGGATCAAAGCAATATGAAGCTGTTAGCCTCCAACCACACCTGCTTCATCTTCATTGTTAAGCCAGGAAGTAGAGGATGATGGAGAAATGAATAAATTATACCTCAACCAGAAAATCATAATAGTGTGAAAAAACACAAATCAAAACAAAACTAATCCGAATTGAAATCATTTTTAAATTATTCATTAAAACCAGGTCATCCCTAGTGGTAACAAATACATCTTCTTGCCAAACCTAACTATTATGTAGTAACCTATCTATACATGTGTGGCATGTACATCAAACACTCCTCAGGAGTCCAGCTAAAGCCATGATTTTGTAGTTTTCAATAATCCATATCTAGGACTTTTCTAATTATATTTTACCTACAGAAGACTGAAATAATTTCCCTTATTGAGAGCTTAGTTTTCCAACAAAGTTAATATATAAATATTTTTATATAAATTTTTCCAGCAACCACCTAAGCTTTACGATGTTATGCAAATACCGTCCCAGGCCTCAACAAATGCAAACAATAGGAAACACTGTGCTTTACCTGAGCTGTCTGTTGGAGGGCGGCGCTTGCGTGATGACTGATGTTGGAGATGGCAGAGTTGGGTGTAGTGCATCATTGCTCAGGTGAAGGGGAAGAGAACCTGGGCGCACAATGGTTGGAGTGGGGGCCGAGCTTGCCACAGGCTTTGTGAGAATCTCCTGTTGACAATTTAAACAATACCATATATTTTCCATTCTTACGTGCATTTTGTCTGCATGAACAGGGAACCAGTGATTGATTGAAACAGCAGTACATCTGTAAATTGGCTTGCAAACCACATGTAAGCAGAGTCTGTGGCAATGCATTACACCTTGCCTCTCACCCTTGAGTCTCTGCTGTTGTCCGACATGCTGGAGGAAGAATCTGGACTTCCAGGAGAGGAAGAATCCACTTTTAAAGGACCATCATCTTCAATTTTTACTTCCGACGGTGTTTGTAACGGCGCAGCCTGTGCAGAGAGCAGAAAATGAATATAACCTTTAAGATAATATAAAATATTAAATTATGATATAATTCTTACCTGATAACCCGAGCAAACCAACAGTGTGCCAGTCATCCTTTTTCTTACCGGGTGTTTTGTCCTCTGGTCATCTTCGTGTGCTTTGGAAAATTCATGCTCAAAGGAGGTGGCTAGCTCATTAAATAGACCAACCTCCTCGCAGTTCTTCAGGAAACGTGTAGGTGTGGGTGTCTGGTCTGCAAAAAAAAGAAGACGCATGCATTACGTCAGTAATCACGTTAGACATCACAGAAGTATTGCAATACTTATTTAAAAAATACTAATGTCAATGGTAATGTGTGATAAAAATGTTATTACCTGCAATGATAACAGAGTCTGTTCTGGCAGGCCCAAATTTTAATGTCATTTCATGCTTGTGTTTGTGGACTGACAGGTGGTCTTCATTTGTGAATCTCTGCAAAAAAAATAAGAAAAGCGTAGTATTAAAGAACAGAGTAAACAATATGGAGTGAGGCATCAGTGTGTCTAATGTATTGATGAAAAATGACAAAGAATTAACCAAAAGCACTTGATTATAACTGATGCAAGATAACTATTAACACTGCCTTCTTTGCAGATGATCCTCATTGAGGTAGGGCTTGATCACTATTTACTATTTTGGCATTTGTACAATAACGTAACTGAAGGTTAACTATAAGCTAAATTGCAGTGAGCCCATTTCATAATAAGAACAATGCTGGGATTTTTTTACAAACTCCTCGACTGGATGATCAGAGGTGTTGAATGTAAAGACAATGAAAGAAGGTGTTATAGAGATATAAATATGAATTAATGCATTCTCAAAACATACCTGCCCACATCCAGGGGCAGTGCATACAAAAGGTCGATCATCCCCCATCTCAGACAAATTTTCTGCAGAAAACAGCAAGAAAATACAACAACTTATTATCAACTGGAATTATATATGCATATGGAGACATTCAAACAGCGGATGCTCACGTTACCTATACTGGTAATGGTTGAATGATACTGAGCAACATTGTAACTTTTTAATGAATATGTGCTGGCAATAGACCATTATGAGCAATTACCCAGAAGCAACAAGCTGACCACAGAATATTGAAATGCCTATCTGTGTATGTTAGCTTGTGTTTTAACTTGTTAATGTATCAACCTGCAGCACTGTCATGCACCTGTTGAGAATTACAATCAGTTTAGCGCCATTAATTGCATGTGCTCACCTGTCACTAAGAAAAACAACAACAACATAGTGGCGATTTACTGAGGAGGTACACAGGCCGAGGACTATCGGCCTCTGAAACATTTGCTACGGGGAAAACTAGCGTTAAACGGGAACGATGAGGCAGCAGAGCCAAGGCGAGCTACCATGCAACCCACCCTACAGTGTCATCAAGTCATTGGCGCTAACGTTAGCTGGCTAACGCTGCCGAGGTCGTTCGGCTATGTGGCTAGCTAGGGTGGCTTAGGTTACGGACTGTGAATAGGTTAACCTACAATTCCAATTATTTGGCTAGCTCTGACTCCATAAAAAATGGGCCTCTAGCTAGCATAACCTTATCGCTAACCACGCCAAAATGTGTCGTTTCCGAAACCTGACAGCCGTGTCATTGTAACGAATGTGACAGCTAATATTGTGGAAACTAACAACAAATAAAGGACGATCCTATACGCCTCGCAAAAGTGAGAATTATAGTGTAGCTAAAAGTCACAACACAGTTAGCCAAGCTAATGCTAAGGGTAGCTTCGTTTAGCTTGTGTGTTCACACTAACAGGTCCGCCAAGTTAGAAGCTAAACGTTAGCGAGCTAGTGCTAACGAAAGCTGTGCTCTTAAACTAACCTACAATTGCATGAAAACGTCATACGTTTCGTGAACACTGAGTGAATATGCTGCGCAAAATTTCATATTTTACGTTAGATGATCTGAAAAGTGACTTTATTTACCCTACGTTTAAACAGCCACTTGACTCCCTCCTCCCTGCTCCGCTCCGGACACTGCTGCTGTTGCTGCTGCTGCTGCTCGGCCGTTGTTGACACTCTGACACTTCCATTAGCGAAAAATCGCGAGATCTGGAGAGTTACGTAACAGGATTGCTGTCGGGGAGGAAAACTTTAACGCGATGCGGTATCGTGCAGTCCATGTGCAAGAACCACTATTTGTTTTTTGTTTTTTAAACTAATCTTTGCATTTTTTTTTGCGTCAACATTCTCCATTTACTCCATATCTATACAAATGTTAATCCATTGTGTTGGTGTCACGCATCACTGAAATCCCCTGCACACTGGCCAGATTCAAAGCCAAATAAGCCTACAACAGTTACATAATGTTTAGGGTTATTTCCGGTTGGTAACTTGGCAGATGACATGTAAAAATCCCTTTATAAATCCGTTCTAGTGTGACAGGACTTGCTCTCTCTGATGCCATGAGCTATACATTGTAGAAATATTTACTGATACACACCAGCAAGTACACAAAAATATGTCAACATTTCTGGTGTTCTAATCATAGCAAAATGCTTTTGCTGTGTATTACTTAATTGAATTGGCTCTGCCACCATACCTGTGATTTACTGGGAAGGTCTCAAAATCTAAACTATGTGAGATATGAAATGTGGAAGAATGTTACACTGACTGGTGGAATATAAAGTTGAATTACCTTGAGTTTATTTATTTTTATTACATTATTTTTTATATTCAATATAGCCTTGCTGTTTAAAAAATGCTTTTGAGGAATGCAAAATCCTTCTTACAATGAATTGTAATATACTCGATTATTATAAAAAGTAAAAATGAAATAAAAATCAGCAGGTTACACACATCAATTCATAGCAATTGCATCAGGTGCATTAACATGATGTTGTGCAAAAATACACAAAGTAAAACACATGGCTGTTTAAAAATAAATCTTTATTTTCATACCCGAGGCTCAGCAATATCATGATCACTTAATAAACCAGTGTGTACTTGATTGAATTTACAATCCCAGTGGATGATTGTGAGCAGGATTGTGATACAAGACTGAAATTGCATTGACAAGCTAACAAAATAACCTGGATTATAGACATATAAGAACAAACACATGCACAGACAGATATTAAGCTCCACTCCAACCAGCCCCACCCCGGCAGCTGCACCTACAATAAACTGAAATTAACATTAAGCATGACCTATTGTCTTCCAGTGTCATAAACTGTTAATGCTATATCTGACAACCAACAAACCATCCCTCTTTAGTTAGACAAACTGACGCATTCACAATTTTATACTCTTTATACCATAATAAAACACAGTTAAGGCACGAGAGGTTTGGGTTGAGATAATAGTTCTATGTAGTCTGAGGCTGAACCAATCTTTCTCTCATACACACAAGGTTACACAGAGTTACTGTATATAGACACACAGGAGACAAGTAAACTACTGATTACAAGACAAAATACTGTACACTGCAGTCCAAGCCCCTCCAGCAGAGGACTCAAAACACTTATCTGAAGGTGAAATGTTTTTATCCCCCTAATCCTGGAAATCTATAAAGATAAAATGCTCCATCTTTACTTGGCTTTTGTTAATTTCCATTTGCAACACCAGAAACTATTAAAATTAAATAAAACAAAAGGAAACAAATTAAAGCCCAAGTTAAGCATTTCTGTGCAATGCCTTTTCATTTCTTACTTTTGTTATGATTTAAAGCCTATGGATCAAAAGATTTGCATTGGAGTTCACACCACTACAGGTACAGGCATGTTCTGATTGATCTGACTGATCAGTTTCCAATTCCAAGCTGTCAATAGCCAAGTATCTTTTCCAGGATTAGTCTACACACTGATTTACCAAATATTACACAAATGTTGAATACCATGGGAAGAAAAACAATTTGATAGAAAATGAAACTCACCTACAGCAAGAAAAACAAATACATCAATAACCCAGATTAAAAATAAACCTGTATATACACATGCTGAAGAAACGCTACAACATAGAAATTTACAAAACCAAGCTGAAAAGTGGTTTTATGCCAAAAGGACATTAATCTCAAACATTTTGTGACCAATCAAAACAGATGATGCAGTTAATCAAGGTCACCAAATCAAGTAGAAGTAAAAGAAATTGTAATGTGGAGGAAAATCAATTTTCTACTCCTAAAGTCTTTCAGATCATCCAATTTGTTTTAGCAATTTACATGCAGATCCTAGTTACCACTTCAAGACAGCTTATCCTTCAAGATCTACCATCCCACTCTAAAAACATCCTGAAACAAAACACAAAACTAGCCATATAAGAAGTCGGCTTGCAGCAAAAGTCAAGCCCAATAATCTTGCTTTGTTAGACACACCAGCATTCTAGACATCTGATAAAAAATGGAGACTCTCTGCTCCTGCTTACATCTAAAAACCCTCAGACACAGTAGGTTATTTGGCTGAAAACTGACATTCATGCTCTACAACTTCTACTAAATATATGGATTTGCACAGGAGTTACATTACTGATCAGATCCTGCAATAAAGCAAAATTAGCAGATCTACTTGAGTAAGAATACAGGACTTATTTCAAATGGTAGTAGTATTGATCTATCATCTGCATCACAAAGACAACTACTGCAAAACAATATTAATCATATGACACAATGGTCTGAATCCATGCAACTTCGTAATCATCAGCATCATTTGTAGATTATTTCTACATAATGTACTTTCTTCAAACATTGCTTTTCATCAAAGTTGAAACCTCTTGTAGTTAATCTCACACCCCACGGTTTCTATGACTGCAATGGATTCAACATTTTACCCTTCCATTAGTAATCATATATCCTTGACATTTGATTTAAAAAAAAAAAGAGATATGAGTGATGAAGTGAATGATGACAAGATGATTCACATGCCAACAACCACTCAAAATCCAATGTGCCTCATTTGTCATTTTGGATGTTGACAGTGCTTGCTAAATATTAGACTACAATAACTTTAAATTACAAGATCTCTTTTCTCCCTCTCACACCCCTCAACACACACACACACTCTCTCTCTCTCTCTCTCTCTCTCACACACACACACACTACAGATTTAACCTGTTTATGGAGGCATCTGTTGAGAACGTCATGGTGATATTACTTTAAGTAAAGTATGTTTTATGAATTCTCTAAGTAAGACTATATTAACTGTACTCTTCTTACAGTCTTTGTAAATAATTTCAGGTCAGCAACAATATTACGATTCTTTGAAAAAGTTTGTCAAATGAAATATATTCATCTGTCTATTTACATATATTATATATTTACATATATATTTTCTATTTCTGGTATATTTGATGTTTTATAGGGTCCTTTTTCCTTTAGTTATTTTGGTGACCTTGGGGGAATGTTCTGTTCTTTGCCACTGCGTCTGGCTCCCCTGTGTGGGGAAAATGGTTTGCCAGTGTTTAGGCCTCTCTGATACTCCCGACTCTTCAGGCCTCCGTTTCTGACTTGGCCGTTCGCCCCTCTGAAGGAGCGTAATGGTTGACGAGGAGGGCGGCTGTCTCTGGGTTTCTGTGGTTGGTCTGTAGTGCGCCTGGAGTTTGGCCGAGGCTCCTCGACCCTGTTGACCTTGAGCTCTTGCAGGGGTTGGCTGGTTGAGGAAGCAGGAGGGGAGGGAGAGGGTGTCTGTGCTGGTGGTGGGTCCTTGGCCAGCCTCTGGCAAACCTCTGCATAGCTGAGCTTTCTTTCCCCCTGGTGAGAGAATAATGGGTGGGAATTTTAGATCAAGATGTTACATAAATAATCCAAAAAACAAAAAGAAATCAATATGAATATTCTAATATTCTGAATCATACATGTTCCAAGTGTTTATAACACATCACTAGCACAGTGATGATCATCAATGGTAGAATAATGGATTATGCTATAGTGGTAGTTTGAGAAGTTGCTTGAGTTTTTATGTTGATGTTTTTACTATTGCTTTCCTGCCCCTAAAACACAAATTAAGTGCTGTGAATCCCAGCTACACCTTCAATCCTTCACAAATGAGCAAGCCAATGTCATACCAGTATGATATTAAAACTTCATGTGATTTGCCACAATAAACAAAGCAGAGTCCACAGGGGTCTCAGAATGACCTATGAGTCAGCGGAGAGGTATGTTGCTGCAAGCTAATGTGGAACTCCTGATGAGAAAGCTGGCCTTACCAGCTCTGATATTGGAGATGTTGGACTTTGGGGAGGTGGCGAAGGCGTTTCTGTGGAAACAGACTGGCTGCAAGTGGATAAAGCAGGTTCAGACACGGCTGGGGTGACAGCCTGTGAGGACGAGGCGATGTTTTCCTTTGGAATAGCAGGTTCAGCTTTATCCTCTTCCTTTTCTGGAGGAGAAACACTAAATCGACAAAAAAGGAAAAAGATAGGTTATTTTCTGTGTATGAGGCATTTTAATTAACAGCCATTTCATGAGGTTGAAAATAAACTTTACCTTAAGACTGGTGGTGCCACTGTGACTGGCGTCACAGGAGCAGGTTTATCAGCCGGGGTCACAGGTTCTGGTTTGCTTACAGCACCTTCAGAGATGTTTGAGCGCCGGGTTTCGTTGACTTCCTGGGTCACAGGCTGAAATGATCAAGAATTTAAAATGATGTGCATTCATACAACTGTGAAAGATGCTTACACTATCCTAAGCATAAGTTATCAAGGAGGACAATATTTTTACCTTGTTAGTCACCTTTAGGCCACGCACAACATCAGAAAGGCGCATCTCTGGCATAGGTTCTCCCCGCGTACTGACCACAGATCCAGGCAAAGGAGGGAAATTGGAAGCTGCCAGGTCAAACTTTGGCTGTGGTGGTTGTACCTTAGCCTCCATCAAAGGAACAGGCCTCTGTAATTTTCATTATAGTTTAAGTCAAACATAAGATAAATGACACTATGTGAAGCTTGCTACACAAATGCTATACTACTGACAGATAACATTTGATAGAAAGATATCGTCAGAAACACAGTAGTCTACTCAGAAAAATTAAATCTTTTTTCAAATAAATGAGTAAAAAGAAAAAATATGCTAACCGTGGTATTTTCATCTTCTCTTTTCCTCCTCATGCCTCTGTGACTTCCTCTCCTACAATGAAGACGGACCATTTTACATTAGAAGGTTTCACATATTAAAGTGAGTCAAAAACAAGTTTTATTTCTTCTTTTTTCACCAACTGTGCAACGTCTACACAATATAACTTAGAGAGGTAAATAGAACGAGACAGGGCAAGATACAAAAACAGAAAATTACAAACAACACACACCTCAATGTGCATTAGACTGTCACATTTCATTTGATAATATTCACTCACCTGCCCCGTGGAGCCCCGCTCAGATATCCACCAGGTACGGTGGCCTGTGGAGAAGTGTCTTTAAGGCCGAAGGAGGGCAGAGAGACTGAAGTGGTCCCTGACGTCTGGAGGGGCTGTGGACTCAAGGGACCAGACAGGACATCCATCAAGTTCCCCGGAGCCAAAGAAGAAGGGGGCATGTCTCCGGGCCTAGAGTGACCCTTACCATGGTTTCTGTGATACACAAAGGATGCACATTTATTACAAATGAATGTCACATCTCACATGCAAAAGCCCATTTTGATACTTTTAGCAAATAGTATTGTTTAAGAATGCTTCAAAAGTGATATATATTTCATTAAAGACAGTTCATTGAAAGTGGGCTGCATTATTAGAATGACAGAGTTATCATGTCATCATGACTGGCACCTACTGGTTTCTGCTCGCTGGTCGATGGGTGTTGATGGAGCTTGAGTTTGCCTTGTAGTTCCCAGTAGTGTAACCATTCATGAATCCGCTGTGCGGGAAAGGTGCCTGGATATCACAACAGTAGTGGGGAATTAAATTAGACAAGAAGCTCAATAAAAGTGCCTGGAAAATGAATCTATATATGAACTGAAAATAACTAAAATTGATATAAATAGAAGTTTTCAGTTTTTTAAGACATTCTACTATACTTTCAGGTTCTTACCAGTGGTGTTTCAAAGTAAGGCATGACTGAAGGGTTCCAGGAGGGAGTCACCACAGGGTATACAGGGTACTGCTGCTGAGGGCTGTACGCCTGCTGCATGTAGACTGGGGAGCCAAACTGAGCCTGTGGTTGAGCATGCTGACTGTACACACTTGAGTCCACGCTGCGGAAGCCGTTCTTACCAAAGAAAGTGTTAATGGCCTTAATGCGGGCCTGTGGGGAGGGAGTCAGAAAGAAGATTTAGTTATGGCTGCTACAAGTCAAGTTGTGACACCTTTACTAGATCTGTCCATTGTCCTTTAGTCCCCTCAGATCTCATAATCTCACGGTCATTAGGTCATACAACACTGCACTGACTAGGGGAAGGAAAGGGGGAGGGAGTGAGGAGGAGAGGGAGAGTAAATAGGATGAGGGAGAATAGAGGTAAAGTGTAGATGTAGATTGATAAGGAGCTGCAGATGAAAAGTTCCTCCCAGCCAGACACAGTGCATATGGGTCCTTCCAAGCGCGATACTGATCATCACTGGGGTTTAGACAGGACTGTTACTACAGCCTCATGTGTTTTATCTGGGGCACACAAGGTCAACATAAAGTCCAGCTGAAAAAGGATGTATTAAAAACCTGAAATACAAAAGGTAAATGTCACAATGTGATAAGAAATGATATCACTGTGCCTGGGGATAAAGGTGGGCAACAGTTCTGACAAACACCTCCCTGCTTATCGAGTCCCTGTGCACACAAATCCCAAGGTCACTCCTGAGACTACGGCTTAGCCCGAGAGTAGTGACGTGACAGCTGACAACACAACTAGTCTTGTGTAACACAAAGCATGCTGGGTTCCATGCTTCTGTCTAAAATAGAACCAACAATGAGCAGCCTGAAATAAAAACTGTTAACTGAGTGGTGTACTCAGTAAAGCCAATTACTGGCTATGCATTTCAGTCACAGAACTCACCATGATTGGTTTTCCCTGGAATGTTTTCACTTCCTCTCTTAGGTACTTATAAGCCTGAGGACAAAAAAAAGGAAAGAACTAAATATTCCCATCACTCACAGGGTACTGGTGTGATGTTCAGCACATATAACTGTAGACGTATTACTTGCACATTAGAGGAAGTTACTTTACTTAGTTGCATCATTTCTTAAAAGCACATATCCTTTAAAAACTACATTTAACAAAGTGAACTACTGTACTGCTACTGAAAGCAAAAAATTATCAGATCTAAATCTTGCACTTGAACCAAGGTCACTGAAGTCACCTTTGGTTACAAATAATAATGGAACCAGAGCAAATAAAAGCCACATTTAAGGAGTAGTTTCTTTGTACAACTTATGGTAGAAAAATGAATAATCTTACTGCATTTTAACATTATGATTTTACAGCAAGTTGATAAAAAACAAGCTTGGTGTTTATTAATGTGGAGACATACCTGTTGTGCATCCATATCTGACTGAAACGTTATGTACCAGTTGCTGTTGTGTGCAAACTCAGCACTTAGAACTTTTGGGCAGTTTTCACTCTTAAACAGAGCCTCTACTTCCTGTAAGAGATGCAAGGCATATATTATACATTTATGCCTCCAACACTGATCTCACACCTCCATCTGATGTGTGATCACATGCACGTTTTGTAATCATAGCTTGTCAGTGAGCACTGATATATGCCGTTTAACATCAAAATGCAGTTAGTCAGGTACTGTGCATCACTGTCTATAACTGACTTGTTGTCAGAAGCTTTATCTGATCAAAGCGTGAGGCAAGGCAAGGTTTATTTATAGAGCACAATTCATGCACAAGGCAATTCAAAGTGAGCAAGCATGAGCATGTAGGAGCACCTCACTTGTAGGATTTGCAGTAGTTAGATGGGTGGGTCCGAAGTAGGACTGTGTTTAGTTTGCATTATGGAACTTTCTTTACCTCAACTGGTGTAGTCTCTGGCACCTCTCTCAGTATAATGATGCAGCGACTGTGGTTTGGCCGAACCTTCTCTCCAGCTTCATCAACTTGCACCGTAGGAGAGGCTGTAACAAGAACACAAGTGTTTTCCTCGTCTCTATATATACATAGAGTGCTGGTGGAGAACATCCATCTTTCTATGGCATACATTTGCAGCATTTTATTTTGAATTTGTTTTATGCCAGGAGTCATTTTTTTAAATAACTCTGCGTTCTTATCATCACAGGAAAACTATGATTGACCGTTAAGCTAAAAACACCCTTCAGGGTTCTTACCCTGGAAAAATATTTAGAAGAAATAGAAGGTAAGCATTACAGGCAAGATCAAGCTCCTCCCATTATACAGAAACCTCAGACACAACGACCAAAAACAGACATCACCCATCAGCAGAAAGCCACTGTGGTGGCAACATCATGTTGTGGGGATCTTAGCAGTGACACAGTGCATTTAATTGGTAGTGGTGACTCAGGAAGGTCCTTGCATCAACTGCTCTGTTGTGAGCAGTTTACTAGGTGACTGCTCTAAACAATAGCCTCACATATTATGTGTACAGCTTTTGCTGCTTTATTATTGTTCAGTGTTCCATGAGGGGATAGGTGTTTTTATGTTATACAATTATTTAAATCCATTTAAGATCAGAGAGTTTTAAAATGTTTATGGATTATCTCTATAAATTAAAGTGTGAGTGATTCTACAAACATTTATAACAAAAACAGGCAGCATATTTACCTCGCAGTACATCCAGAATGAGGTCCATGTCAGTGGTAAGGGCTTTGATGTCCTCCATGCAAGCAATGGTCCAGATGGGGACAAACTGATCCCTGTCCATCTGGGATATCAGGTACATGTCCTTAGATAGGTTCTCTCTGCAAACAGCCAAAAAAGCAAACATCATACAAAATGTAAAAATAACTTTTGAGTTAAATTAAATCAATGGCAGCATACCACTAAAGGAGAGCACTTTAGGTTTACTAATATACTTCACTTGGGACTTGGCTGGATCTTTGCAGCTATTACTGATGTTATGCATGCTGATGCATACAAACATATGCATTTGCAGCGAAATGTATAAGGGAAAATATCAATGTTAAAAATACAACCAAACAGTTGAAAAAGTTGCAATTTGTGGAATAAAAAATGTTGCACATTGCTTCACTACTCACCTAGAAAAGCAGAACTCAAGTTGTTTCTTCAAAGACTCTCTCAGGCTCTCTTCAGACATTGGCTGTTCCTTAGAAACATCACCATCTACCACTGATTCACATTCTGGGTCAAAGACTACATAGACCAAGTCAGACTCGTCAGTGCCATTTACAATGCCCTCTGTGGGTACGGGGGCATAGTCAGGAGTGCTGTCGGGATATTCGGCATCATAGCCTTTCCCCCCTGAAGAGGGAACGTCTGAGTAACCTAAGACAGAAGAGGAAAGCAGGAACAATGTTTGTGAAATAACTGTCACGTTTATACAACAGCATCTAATGCTCTAAACAAACACTGTCATTCCTTGTCTTTGTTGCATAACCCTGAGGCAAACCGTTTCCCTTAAATACATTGTCTATTTGTACTTATCCTTATGTATGGGTCTATAGGTTTCAGACAAATTCTAATCCTTATACTAACAAGTGCTGTACCAGTGCAGGTAGGACGACATAAAGATGTGAGGGGAAGATACAGATAAAATGAAGTTATCTCTGAACACAGAGCTGAATAATCTCATACCGTCAGTCATCTCAGTAGGAGGGGTGTAGCTCAGCAGCCATGGAGAATCATCGGTCCCCTCTGGAGTGTCATTCTGGTGGGCAGGGATCTCCTGCCACACTTTGGCATTGGGGTTCAGACCGGCTCCCTTTGTAGTAACCTGCATTTTTATAAGACAATACTGTGAGTTGCATAAAATAGTTTGGGGTGCATATAATACACAGCAAGTAACAAGTAAAATTATATATGATGGGATATAATGTATTAAGTCAGACATTCAGATGTGTGGAGTTCCCTGCTATGCAACTGATTTCAGACCTGAGGGGGGAAAAAGTGCATCAAAACTGTTTTTAATTTCCAAAGTGGAGCCAGGACTTGGAGCTAGACTAGTGTAATTGTGTGGGGACAATATACAGCTGATGGACTTTTTTTAAACATAGATCACCATGTGAACAGAGTTGTGTAGCGTGGACTTGTAAAGTGGTGTTTTGTACAAACTAAAGGGCATCTTTGCAAAAGCACCTACATACTACAAGAGAACAAAATAATGCTCATATAAATTCTCTATTGTAAATAATATGTTATGTGCATGCTTTCAATGACTGCAGGTAATGTTAACAAAGATTATTTATATAACATTTGTCACTCACAAAAAGAGGCAAAGAAAGCTATTTAAAAAATAAGGTCATGCATCAGATACATTTTTATATTTTGAATAAAAAAATCGTCATTCACACATTCCTATAAATAAGCAAGACTTTACATCATACCTCAAAATAACAACACTGACCGTTCAGAACTGACTACAATACATCATAACCAATCCAATGAATGAAGCTAGTTCACCCGAGATCCAGTAAACCAGTTTTTCACCCTTGAAAGGCCTAAGCTCTTCACACCCAAACATTTAACACTGAGTTTTCATTGCCTTCCTTATCACTCTTGCCCCGCCTCTCAAACGGTCACATGTTACCATAC
Organism: Serranus cabrilla; assembly: GCA_903364295.1. NCBI lineage: Eukaryota > Metazoa > Chordata > Actinopteri > Perciformes > Serranidae > Serranus > Serranus cabrilla. The sequence continues at coordinate 606,501 of CAFUXE010000012.1, read as the reverse complement.
ATGGCGCAAGTCCGCCTCTCAGCTTCAGCAGCGTGACTTCAACAAGGCATTTTGACCTGTCATCCACTAGAAAGCCTAGAATGTGCTATGGGCATTGATGCTAATCAAATACACGAATCTTGTCCTACAATCTTTCAATTCAAACTAGTCTGCTAACCTAAATGTGTTTACAATTCAGCGGCTCTGTGTTTGCGGTAAAGCAGAGAAGCGTTGCTCTGGGGGTCGGGAAGAAAAGAGCACATGGTGTCCGACGTGCCCATACAACCATATGCGACGACATTCAAAATCGCTTCTCACTATGTCCGATTAAATATAGCGCACTTTAGATAATAGACGTTTGTTGTTAATTAATAACTAATTACATCATTCACGTATTGTTCCCCTTTCAAAGTTGCAGTCTCCGCGGCGTATTGCCATGACCTTTATCACGGAACTCTGATAGCCGCATAGCTACAGTTGTGTAACAGCTAACATTTAACACAAATCACGTGTAGTAGTTAGTCTCTACACACGAAACGTGAATACATTAATTAAAGTTAATATTAAGAGCAGCTTGCAATGAAGCGAAATGTCAGTTTTCCCCAATTTATCATCTTTCATAACACGTGTTAGCATGGTAAGCTTGTTTGGTACTTCGCCGTCTAACGTTACCATATTGTGACTGGCGACTCCATAAATACCTGCCTTTAGCTAACTAGCTTAAGTTTACTAGCAGACCAGTTGGAACCGGCCTTACTTGTCCTACCCTAAGCTAATTTGTTTGACAAGTTGACAGTAACATACGATTAGCTATCCGTGTAAATAATAAAAGCCGGGTTTCAGAACATGGAGGCTAATTTACAGCTAAAAGTTACTAAAGTGAAGTAAAGCAGTTTAGTCGGGCTTCACACAGCACGAGTCGAACGGGAGGAGGACGCAAACAGGTTGTTAGCTAGCGTGCCCTCTCCCAGGCCCAAAACTCACCATGCTGCTTCGATCCTCGCCTTTATATGATGTCCTCCTCAGCTCCGGCAGATTTTATTGTCCTGTCGGTTATATTTTCTGCTTCAGCTTCTCACAAATGGTCACCGCACGTAGTCAGAGTAGTCAGTTGTCGTAACCGTCTCCCCGGTAACGTTATTCAAACGACCGAACGTGCTCGTTGCGTCCGCGCGGACCTTAAAAGCTACTTATTTGCAACACTTAACGGCTGTTTCGCTGTTTTAAGTAATACAAAACGTCCCCATTCGACAAATATGTTATTTAACATCAATTCCTCATCACCGCAAGTCCGCTTCGAGGCGCCGCTCATCCAGCATGTGACAGCAGCCTGCGTCTTCCGTCTGCCACAGTCAGTCCCTGCGTCCCGACAGGCTGCACTCCGCCTCCCCCAGCCAGGAGGACACGACCAGACACACACTGTGCCATAACACTGTGGCACGGGCAAACTTTCGTCCTTCAGCTGCAGCTGAGTCCACAGCCGAGAACTGTCTGTGAACTTATTTTTTCACTCTGCATGTTCACTTTCTACTCAGAGTTTGATTATATAAATAAGACGGATGTGGGATTTGCTGCCATGACATTTAAATGCATGAGAATCTCATTTACAACGTTATTTTTCTCAGATCTTCACAGATCGTGTGGAATAACCTACTTATTCTGCTTTTACCATTTATTACATTATTGGCAAAATAATAGGAAAAAGGCAGATGATCATATGACTTTATATTTACAAATCATATGCTTTAGTATTGCTTACTGACTTATGATTTAATACCTGAATTAATGCAGGATGCATAGCCTAATGAATTCCTGTTGCTCACCATTAAGTCACTACAGCTTAATGTGATTAGTTCACATTGAATAATCAATTAAATTCAATTAATCCATATATTAATTAATATGCGATAAAATTAGCGAAATTCATTTTATATGCAAGGTAATTTAAAAATCCTTCTTAGAAATAGGAAGCTTTTTTGGGTTGTCAAAAAAAACATGTATGTTTCTGCATGAGCCCTTTTTTATTACATTACATTTATTCCAAATTTACAACCCAGGGCATGGAACATATGTTTTTATTTTTATTTCATTGTTTGTTGTTGAGGGAAGTATAGTGTAGCACCATAGAGAATTGCACTATAAATGTACTAAAGCCAAAAGCTGACAAGATTCCTTAACTAATGATCCATTAAGTGTGAACTATGGTGAGCACCAGAGCCTCATAATACATGGTGCTTTTATTTATGTATTAAGTCATCGTGAGTTATGCATTAGTTAAGCATTTCTAAGTAAGTATATGATTTGTACACCTATTATGAAGTAATGCTTAAAAGGGCAGAACTGTTCAAGGCTAATAAAATACTGTAAGTACAGCTAATAATACACGCTGTGAAGAAGCATCCATTTAAAAATCATTATAAAATGACCCAAACAATGTCAAACATTATTTTTAGAGAATGCAGTTGCCAAAAGATGCAATAAGGTTTGGTTTCATTTGCAAAGTAAGCAGTAAGTACTAAATCACATCGGCCTTAAATGCTCTGTGCACCAATGGTAAACAACTGGAGATTCTACCTCTTTTCAGGATTGTTGGCTTCATTCAGTTAGTGACCGGCCGTTGGAAAAATGTTGTAGTGGACCCCAATGATAAATACACAACAAAAAACAATGTTCCTTGAATGAACAGCAACCTCTTTAATTATGCAAACTAACCGGACACCCAATTAAATTCGACTAAGTACACATGGTTGCTTTACCATGACAAAATGCGACTTATAATTTAACAGTGACAAGGTTTGTGCACTTACTTCAGAGAGAAACAAACAAGGAAAATCTTTATTTAACATGCCTTCGTTAGAATGGTGGAGGGCATTTTCTTGTCATACAACAGCAGATGTGAGTTATGTGCACACAAACTTAAAAATCCACCCTGCCCCAATCATGAAGAGTTCAAACAGGTGTGCTCATTAGGCCTTGGTGGGCCCGACCATCTGTGATGCCTGCTGGCTCTGTTGTAGCTGCTGGATCTTCACGCTCATCACTTCAATCACAGCTATGGGAAAGAGCACAATGTGTCAAATTATAGTAGTAGAAAATTATTTGGGTTTTTATTGACAATTATCCGAGAAGAACGCAAATAAAAATGAGTAACGAACAACAAAGCATTTCATTTGAGTGAAAGTCTGTGGAAGTTTAGTGAATATAACTTCATGATTTGCAAATAAACCCTAATGTAAAAGAACTAATTAATTTAATTTAAACTAGGCTTGGATTTGCCTTGTAGTATCAATTATATTAATAAAAATATACCATTAACAATGAGAAGAAATAGAGATCTATATATCTAAAAAAAAGGAGTTTACCTTGTTTCATGGCGTGTTTTTCCTGAAGCGCTGGCTGGATTTTCTCTATCTGCTTTGTGAGGAAGTCTATTTTGCGTTTGAAGAATGCCTTTGAGTCTTCCACACTCTACATCAAGTAAATAAAACAAGTAGATCAAATTAGAATGGTTTATCTCCGTGCACGATGAAATGATTTATGGACTTTCAAATTTAAATATATTTGCCTTTTCAACATAGTATCCTGTCCCCACGTCGACTAAAACATTTTCCACGTCATTTAATGTTCCAGGGACGTACATCTGAGAAGAAGAAATGTCAAGGACACATAACTTCATTTAAAGCACATTACAGTTATCAGCAAAACATGACATGCAGGTTGATGTGAAGGATACAGAGCTGGTTAGAGGCACGAGCAGTTCTTTTCCTGTATGACAGAGGAGATGAAGAGGGAAAAATTAACAAATAATCAACCTTAGCTGCAGATTTACAGACGCTGAGGATAGTTTCAATTTTGCATTTTAACTCACCTTTGTTGTTTTTGTTCAGGACATTCATACTATCTTTAGCTTCAACATATTTCGTCTGGACGACTTTGAGCTGACCTATCGAAGACGTCAAGAACTCGATCTCCTGCAAAACATGAATATGTACAAAATTATATATCCCCAAGTGGTACAATAGAAAATGTGCCTTGGAGAAAGGTGTACTCTATTTGTCTCAATTATTTTCTTATAATTCTAGTGAAGTGAGAGAAGTTACATTAAAATGAATTCAAAGGTTCTACTCAGCTAAATATTTCCTCAAGCAAGTCTTACTGCCCACAACTCTGTCCGTTTTTGTCAGTTACAGCCTGCTTATCAGCCTTTATTTATTTATCTGTTTAGCCTGTTTGTTTGCTTACCTACTGTACATATTTTATTTATTATTTGCTTATCTTTCAGCTCAATATTTGACTTGAGCAGTTCCCTGTTACACTCCAGGAATAGTAGTCCTGAGGAATTATGGTTTGTAGGTGTGGCTAGGGGATGAATGTTTATGTTTATGTTGGATTACTATGGAAAATGCGCAATGTATGAACATGTATGTATAGGTGATGGGGTACAAATAGTTAAATTCAATAAAAAATAGAGAGAAAAAAAACAAGTAGGGTTCTAAATCAGGGGGTATCAGGGGTAGAAATAACTATATTCTAATGAAAAAAATAAAAAAATTGCAGGCTTCAGAAATAATTATTTGCATGTACAAACAGCTGCAGTTAGAGTACTAGTGACCACACCTGTCTGTCAGCTGTCTGTATCAACAACAATGCACCGTTATCGGTAACTCAAACACATTTAACTACTATATCAACAACGAAATGTGCCCACACATAACATTTCAAAGCCCTGTTATCACTGCTGTTGGAGTGTGTGACACGAAGAGGGACAGATACAGATAACAGTTTACACGCCTTGTGTCTCAATAATTCATTACCGTTAGTGCGGTTAGCTTCAGATGTGCTAGCTAGCTGCCCCACCCTCCAGTTTTTATTTAAATCATCGCCCTCATAAAGTCGACATCGGAGAACACACTCACAATTGAAATATACATTTTATTAAACATTACCTGATCTAGTTGGGTTTTCAGTCCCTCTAATTGAGGCAGGGAGAGATCTGTGAGATTCACCGCCATGTTGGAAGCGTGATGCCTAACGACCCTTTGTGAAAGTGTTTCCGGGTGATGAGGCCGGCGGTCATTAGTCTGAAACAGCGCCCCGCTGTGGACAAGACACGAAGTGCAGCTGATACCTTTACGAGCACCGTTTATTAAATCAGCGAGAAAAGGGTTGGGCAGCCTGTTGCTTTGACCAAAAAATGATAAGGACATGAATAAAATTGTATTTTTATTTTTATTATTTGTCATTGTTGTCAGCCTTTGGTGATTATTCTCCACTTAAAAAAAGCAGCCTATAGACAGAAAAGTGTGCCTATAGCCTATAGTGTGCATCATAGCCTATGTCAGGGGTCAGCAACCTTAGGCACAGGTGCCAAAACTGGCACGTGGTGGCCTAACCAATGGAACACTAGCAAAAGCTGTGTAAGACAGTTTTTTGAAAAATGTAAAGTGCTCTCTGATCTGCATGCCAAATTACCTTACGGATAAGCATTCTTGTAATGGGCTCAAATTTCTGTTTGTTACACTTAATTCTCCCTGTTTGACATTTTCTGCTATTGCAACATTTTGTTAATGTGGGAATGCTATTTAAAGCAGTATGCTAAAATGGGAAATGTGCATTTAATTTGTAACCAGGGGATAGAAATGGTACGACTGTTTAATAAGTTTATTCCTAATGAACAAGATTGCTGTAGGGTTGGTAGGATCCATGATTTAAACTATGATATGATATCCTCATAAGCTTTTAGTTCCTTCAAAAGTACCAGATGGACTAATTACCCAGTATTTTCTTGTTCTAAATGCAGCTTTAACCTCTTGACCCCCTGTGAAGTTTTAGCGGCCCTCAAGGGGGTTGTGATGCTTGATATGCGGCAAGAAATTGGCAAATTGCTTTCATTAAAAGGGTGAAAGTAGCTCAGGGTAGATTTTTCTTTCTTTTGGCCAAAAATGGCTCCTATATTAGAAAAGGTTGCTGACCCCTGATCTAGGAGTTACACCCGTTTTTGTTTTTAACAGCATCAGTTTGTGTTGGTGTTAGATCTAACTTGCTCCCACAGCAAATTGGTTTTGATCCAAACTATAGCAACTTGTACATATCTCACACAGCACATATTCCTTATTCTAAGATAATGATGTAAATAATGTTTTCAGCTCTAACCAATTCCAAAAATAATTTCAATAGCCCAGACTCTGCCTTTATATTAGAAACCT
>CAFUXE010000012.1:570218-600276 GCA_903364295.1 Serranus cabrilla | reverse complement strand
TTTATTTAAAAAAAAAAAAAAAGTTAAATCAACACATTAAAAGTGAATTAAACACTTTTAAATTAGCAAGATATTTAAAAATCATCACAGCATAGTAACACTCGTTTAAAATTGAAGTATTGGTTTAAATAAAGAAAAGGCTGAACTTTAATCTTGCCAAAACCTGCAAAAAAACAACTGATTAAACTTTAACTTAAAAGTCATGTCCTGCAGCTTGTGTGCTGATGCAATTACACTTAGATATAGATGTACAGATTATATACATCCTGTTTTTAGAAGAGCTTTGGTTTACCAGCCAATCTACTGCAGGTGAACTGGTAAGCCATAGACCACAGGTGCAGCTCCTATGAGGTGTTTGAGGTGTGTGGCCTCACGTGAGGGGCCCATATAATCCAGGAGCGGGGCTCCAGACCCGGCAGATAACCAGGACTCCAACAAGGCTTTGGTGAAGCGATCAATATCCCGATCTGTAACATCCCACAAGTTTCCCAGAACAAAGGGGCTAAGGAGGAAAGAAAATAGAAATGTATTAATAGGACAGTATAAACAGATTCTTATTCTGCTGCAAGTGAAGACAAATATCTCACCAGCCTGCTATGAGGTAGTTGAGGATGATGCCTTGTCCTTCCTGATCACCGCGCACAGCCAGAGCAGCACTACTGCAACCAAACAGCAGAGAAGCTGCTCGCATCTGACGTTTCAGGACTGCCTGGCTGTCCAGGAAGCGCGCGCCTGCACCGTGACCCACGTAACTAAGATGAACATAAACAGAGAGGACCATAAGGAAAACATGGGAATAAATTACAGAGCTTAAAGGAATATGATCAGTATGCCAATTGTTGAACCTGCGTTTCTTAAGTCTCTCACACTGAGAATTTGTTTCCTTAAAAGCAAACTTTATGACATCTATTTGAAGACTTGTTCCATGTGACATCTGGATCAGTTTAAACAGACAGCAGTCTGTTATAGGGCTGCAGCTATTTTAATTAGATTCACCTGCAAACCAACGATTAATCGCTTGGCCATTGAAATAGTAAACAGAAAAAAGTCTGCTGTCAGATTATGAATTCAAGTTGTTTGTTTCAACAGTTCAAAACCCAGAGATAATCAACTTCCTATTGCAAAAGAGCAAAAAAATATTCCCAATTCAGAAGCAGGGACCAGTGAGTTTTTTTTTGTATTTCTGCTTAAAAAAAATGGAACTCAAATATTCAAAAAGTTGATCAACAATTTTGTCTCAGTTATAATCTGCTACAACAATCTGAAAGACTTGAATTATTATTCTAACTTATAATGGTTAACATCATTTAGTGTTCTGGAGTGTAAATACTGCTCCCTATGAGGATACTTAAGATCACAACTTACATGTATAAATCCTTTGTAGCAACAGCTTCTTCCAGCTGACCCGATTCAGGAGCGGCTCCACACACACCGCCCCATTCCGGTTTACTTTAATGAGAACAGGAATTTATTAAATGGGGAGAAAATAGCCAGGTGACGGAAAGACAAACATTCAAATCCAGTTTTGACTGTCACCGTTCGTATTTCTCTCACCTGCTGAACCATTCCTTGAATCGGTCTTGAGAGTTTCCTAAATTGGCGTCGGGGTCCAGCACATAAAACACCTGCCTTGTGTCCACACCTTGCTTCAGGACGGACTGAGAGTCAGTCTGAAAGGGAAGATTTAAATCACAACATGCATCACCACCAATGAGTTTCACTGAGAGGCAGTACAATACATCTGTACCACACTAACAGAGCTTCATCTTACCTCTTTCTGGATGCTCAGTCCGATCAGTGCGTGCAGGGACGGCATCCTGCTGACAGAGCGAGACCTTAAGAAGGAGATGCTCTCCCACGGCAGCTTCTGAAGGTACTGCAAAGGAAGCCAGACAGAAAGGGATACCTTTACATTTTAGCATGGTCCTACTTCACAAGGGACATGTTGTTACAGTGCTTTTGGGAGGCGTTTTTCTCTCCTAAAACGCCCCTTTATGTGCAAATCAAACATCAGTATTTTGAAAACAAGACCCTATTTTCCCACGATTTCTAGCCTGATAACGTGAAATGGCCATGTTTTTCTTTAAATGCCGGATTACATGCTGGTGGAACCTAATGTGTGGAAAATGAGTGCCAGCAGCACGTTAACAATGCCAATGTAAAATCAATGGGGATCCTTTTCATGCTGGATGCAGGTATTTGCTGGTTTAACTAAACAAAACAAATGGCAGACTTTCAAGAGAATGTGGTTTGTGTCCTGTGTGAAATCAAAAGTAAACTTCTTTAAACGTAACTTACATTTTGTATGCGACTTCCATGGCTTCACTTCATTTCAGGTACATTTATTAACTTTTATAACACATGACCAGTGTTTTGCCCTAAAACTAGGTCGTGGTTTTGTAGTATAAATTCAGAGAAACTGCACCCTTTTTTACAACCATGAACCGTACATGTATGTATAATCGTGTGAACTATTATTTGAATGCTCTGCTGATACGTGTTTTCCACACATTACGTGCTACCAGCACATCATTCAGTGTTAAAAATTTTGTTCATTTCACGTAATTTTGTGAGATTAGGTTGTGATTTCATAACTTTTGAAATGGTTCTAGTAGTGAGCAAGAGCGCCGCAGCCAGCAGTAGTGAAACAGGTGCCAACATAAACACATAAACCTGGAAAAACAGGGCCCACATATCCAAGTATCTCTTTCATAAATATGATGAAACAAACCTTGTCCAGGATGAGAACCACATGACCACGTGGCTCGTCTCTGTCAGCGAGCTGGCACACCGCTGTGTGGAGAAGCTGCTCACACTCTGTGTCCCATTGTGAAGAAAATCCCCGAGCAAATCTCTTTAGGTCTTCTTGGGAGAGCACAGGAGAGGCGGACAGCACAGCCTGAAACAAAAAAGTCAGGAGTTTTGGTTGCTGCTTTGATGTTCCTTTTCCAGCTGCTTTAAAAACCAACACAAAGCCGAAGGTCGGATGCTGCTGCTGAACGTCATGAAGCTAAAAATCAACAAGATTCACCTTCAGCATTTCCTCGCTGACCGTCGCTCCCTTTGCAGACAAAGCCTTGCAAAGCTGCTCGCTGTGTTTGGAGAGCTCAGGATCCAGAGAAAGGGGTAGAAGAAAGCTCCTCCAGCATCCCAACAGTCCCTCCATCTCCTTCAACAGTTGCTGAAAGAAAGACAGGAGGATCGTTAGACAAACTCATTTTGTTTCTGCGCCCTGTTTTCGTGGTCTACGTGTCAGAGTTAGGGTTAGACTCCTGCAGCAGACCCGTCTCTCTTCACCACTTACCTCCACTCGAGAGTCGAGCGCCCTGCGGCCCTCCCACCACTTGGCCTTCTCCGACACACAGCTCACAGCCTTCTGCTCCACCTGAATACTATCTATCTCCTGCACCAGCCAGCTGATGGGGTGCTGCATGATAAAGAAAGACAAAGACACAGTCTGGTTAATGAGAATGGGAATTATGAACCACAGGGAAATTACAAGTTACAATATTTCTTATACATAATAAGTAGACTTACTGCACAGTGGTTGTTTTTAAATAACTCCATTAAAACTTCACTCATATTTCCATTTAACCACAGTTGCAGATGTTTTTTGTTTTTATGGGCTATATTTCAAATAGTGAAAGCCGTATGCTTTCATGATTGTGGCTGCTTTCCCTCTTGTACCTTTACATACCGCCCTCACCTGTTGTTTCGAGGTGGGGATGTGAACAGTAACGGGGGCAGATCCTTTCTCGAGACGTGAAAGCATGATGCTGTCACCTATCTCCCCGGGTTTCACTCCAAGCACAGACATCACACACACCGTCACCCCTGCAGAGGAAAGAGAGGGAAGCATGGAGAGAAAGGATATATTACATAAGCATAATGCAGTTTACAGTCTGCTATTCAAGCCCAAAAGGATCCGGAATGTTCGATTAAATCAGGTTGTGGACAACAGAAAAAAGTGCTCACGCACTTAGTTTAGTTACAGCAGTGTACAAGAATATTATATCATACTAGAAGTTTGACAAACAAAATAATTTAAACTTGCTCAGAGATCAAAATCTACTGAATTGCCAGTTTTTGACGACTTTGCATTGGCCTCTCAGAATGCATTGGTGACAGATGACATTTTGATGGAGTCATAGATGAAGATCTTCCCCATTCTGATTCTGAGAGTTTCTCATATTTACCTGGGGGAAGGTGTTGAATTTGCTGGATAAACTCTTGGCAGTGGCTCTTGGGGAAAGTGGAGGAGTCAGCGGTTGGGAAAGAGAAGATGTTCTCCAACTGGGACAACCTCTCTTCGGTCGAGTTCTTGGACTCACTCGGACTGAGCTCATCCAGACTCAGAGCATCCATCTTGTCTGCTAGCTCATTGGAGGCCTTTCTCAGTTTTCTGTTGGAATGACAAACCAAAGCATCATTAATTAAAACCTTTATGATACAGTCGATGTAAAAGAATGTTGAGCGTTGATCTGTCAGATGGTAAAAGGTACTAAAATGTATTTTAGTTACGATTGTAGTAGAAAGTGATGGTGAGGGGGAACTCATGATTTCACACATATATACATACAACTTTGTGCTTACTTAAGACAACTGGCTAAATGCCTGATTGTGCGATGACGACTTGTGATGCCTAAGGACTGGGCATGCAGCATTGCTGTGGTTACGGGGTCCTGCTGACCACTGGTCAAGCCTAGAAGGGAACAGAGGGTGGTGTAGATGGTGGGGGAGGGGAAGTGCTGGAGGGCCAACCAGGCTGAGCGGAGCAATGACTCAACATCCTCCAGAGAAAGATTGTCTGTGAAAAAGAGAGACAACTTAAAGACACAATGGAAGAGGTGCGCCCAAAAGCACATCCTGCTTTATCGTCTATTTTACTCAAAATAGGATTATAATTAAACACATATAAACATCATATTGTATTGAAGAAGGCTTGAATCTAGCGATTGAGACCATAAACTCATTCGGAGAATGTTCATGGAGACAATAAGTCAAGTGAGAAATCGGGTAATTTTCTCAAAGATCAGTGTTTGCAACCAGTGGGGTCGCCCCCTGCTGGCCACTAGACAGAATACAGGTTTAGGACACGTCTGCATAGGCTACTCAGTTATGATCTTGAGACTATGTTCACTTATTCTGTAGGCTATGATTGTGAGTTACAGTCCAATGAAGGGACACGTTACTCCATGAAGTTACCAGCTGCAGCAGACTGAAGACTCACCTGGCCTGGTGTCTGGATGAGAAAGGTGTGTTTGTTGACCTCCTCTCAGGTGACCTCTGCTCCTCAGTTCAGACAAGTCGTCTCTCTCCAAGTCACAACACATGTCCCTCCGCAACACCTCGAAATCTATGTCTAGAGAGAATCATGAAAGAGATTAGCACTCTGACCGAAACTTTGATGACTGTTATTTGTCCTTATCCTTAGCATATTGTTGAAATCTTGCAAGACCCAGTGAAATGAAAAGACGGTTTCTATCACGTTTCGCTGTGTTAATTGTTAATGTATCTCCTCTTTTAAGTCACATATATGTTCAAAAACAAATCAGTGTCACAATTTATACATCAAATTCCCTGTCAGACCAAGAAAAACAGTTTGAAATGACTCAGCCTGCACTCAAGGCCATTAACAAAAATGAACACTTTGGGCAATTAGCTAGCCGCAACGTTATATAAAACACTTCAACATGGGTGGTATTAGCTAACAGAGCGATGGGAGAGATGGGAAGATATGTTTTTTTAATTGGTCTGATCAAATGCCAAGGGTTTTCCCTCATTATTCTGAAACTTCACCATGTGCACAGTACGTACCAGTATCTTTACTTGAAGCAGGATTGTCTTCAGCCTCAGTGTCTGATGTCCTGAGCTGCTCGATGCTAATGTCCAGAACTTCGGGAGTTTCTTCCTCAATGGTCCTCATCTTGTCTGGCTCCTCCACTGAATCCGCCTCAGCTCTTGACAGTTCCCTTCTGGTTCTTCCTCTTCTCGTTGAGGTGGCCTGACAGACCAAAGTCTCGTCATCCTCAGAGGAAGCTGCCGCGGGCAGTGCGGTGGTCTTCTTGCCCCTGGTCTGCCTCTTGGGCTGGACTTTCACTGCAGGTGGATCCGGGGCTGTTTTACTGCTCTGGGCAGCTCTTCTTGTGGTGGTTCGCTTTTTAGGGACATCTGTTTTTTCTTTGGGCTCTGCCTTGGTGTTGGCTTCCGTGTCACTCTCATCACTAAACTCCACCTGTATTGAAATATTATTTTTTTTCATTAAAAACATGAATGGCAATCATTTTTCGAAGAATAATACCTCCACTGTGAATACATGCCTACCTTGAAACGTGACTTCTTTGTGCGTTTGGGGGCCGCAGGTACAGGCTGGGCTTTGTCTTGAACAGGGGACAACTCTTCATACACATGAAACTGTAGCTTCGGGGCAGTCCTCCCGGCTTTCTGCACTGAGACAGGGGCCTTCACCTTCTGAATAGGAGTACAGGCCAAAGTAGGAACCACTGTGTTAAAGTCAAAAGAGCCAAGGTCTCCAACAGACGGCTTGGACTTCACCATCACTGGTGTCATTGGAACCAGGCCCTTTCCTTTGGCTGAAGAGCTTGTCACTTGGATCCTGGGCTTGACAACCTTGACCTTCTTGGCCTCCTTTGTTTTGTCCAGAACATCTGGGTTTTTAATGGACTCTTTGGGCTTCTTCAGTGAGGATAATGAAGGTGCCGCTTTCTGTTCCAATTTCAGCTCTTTATCCTCTTCCGGTGCATTCCAAGCCCAAACATTTGAGAAAAGCTCCTCTGGCGTGCAGCCTTTTTTTGCAGCCAAGGTAACCAATGACACAATGGCTTTGGTTGCCATGAGGCCTGCTCTCACAGGTCTAAGCACAGGAGAAGGTGTGGAATCAACAAATGCCAAACCAGCTTCCAGTACTCTCCATATCCCGCCGACCTTGTTCGGCCTCGGTTCCAGCCCGGACAGGGCCATGTGCAGGTACACACGGCCCACCACGTCCTGCATCAGCGCAGGTTTAAAGTGGCTTTTGGAAGGGAAGAGTTTCGCCAATTTTGCCCCAAGTTTGGCAGCGACGCTCTTACAGCGAGCTAATGTTGCAGACTGAAGTTTTAGACTGACTTTGGCTTCGTTGGGATCCAGCTGGAGAACCAGATCAGCCTGCGTGGCTGCCCAGCGAGCAGTTGCGCGGCCCAGACAGGGCTCAGCGCAACACGGGCACGGACAGTCCAAGTCATGGGCCAGGGAGGAGAGCCAGCGGCGAGGCTGGGCTTTGAGAGGCGGGGAGCTGGCCAGATCCCTCACTACAGCTTCTTTGCCAATCCACCTAGTGCTCAGGATGCCTTTAAGATCATCATCCAAGGCAGGAAGGGGCAACTGAGGTTTTTGAGCTGGACGACCTTTCCTAGGTTTGATTTTCACTTCTGCCTTCTGCACCTGATCAGAAAAATCTGAGAAAAAAGGAATGAAAAGAAATGAATTAAGTAATTCAAAGGAAACAGTGATGCATTTAGGGTTGCTGCACACTTTATGAAATCAAATTTAATGCTTTTTATTACCAGTTTAAGACCCCGACAGGGAAAATATAATATTCTTTCCACAGCAAAAGAAATTATCATCAATTTGACAAGATTAAAATAGATTTTTGTATTGTCATAACCATCATGTTGAAGCTCAAAATGTAATCAAATGAATTCCAGATAGAGCTGGAAGCACGGTTACACTTCACATAAAACATGTTAAATGTAATTTAATAAACCATTTTTATTATAATTTGCTTTTTTTCTTTTTTTTTTTTTACAGCATTGGCGACAGTTTAATATTGAACCAATGTCCAGTTTTACTAAACTGGTGGAGAGTTGAATTTTACAGACCTGTGCAGAGCTCCAGAAGGTCCCTGACTTGGTCTAAATCAGTTCGACTCTCCTCTCTCTCCCCCTGCATCAGCTCCAACTCGGCTTTCATCACCAGCAGCTCGGCACATCTAAAAAAAAAACAAAAACAAAATTAGCAAAGAAAATAGCAAATTCCATCAAACAAGCAAGAGTTTTCCAATGTGACCCCATTAACTGTTACATATTGTGCTGCATATCTATACTGCACTGTGTTCAAGGCCCATTGTACATACAGTACTACTCAGCCTGTACTTATACAGAAAAATAAATGCAGTTATCATTCTGGTTTTAATTAGATTCACATGTACAATCCAACACTGTAAGTCCATACAAATCTATAAGAAGCTTGTTATAATTAGGGTTTATTACAGGGCTGTTGAATTGGATTGCGGTGGATAACCTGGCAGATAACTATACTAATATATACATCTATTATTTTAATCGATACACATGCAGACTCTACTGTATAGATTGTATTTTTAAGTACATAAACATGCTTAAACAGCACACAGAAGTAAAATGAGAAACAGCCTGTCCTACAGGGGAGTTTAGCACCACAGACTACAGATAACAGACACTGGACAGTGTAAGTTGATAATACCAGGACACAAGCCATCTTCTGAACCCTGCCTTACTATTCAACACACTATCATGCACAGGTACGTACTGGCTGAGGGCTTGCAGCTTGGTGGCCAGTTTGAGAGCTTCCAGACACTGGAGCCTGGCATCATTGACGGCTCCACAGCTGCTCCTCACAGCCACCATCTTCATGGAGCAGTTTAACAGCTCTGAGAGCAGCTGCCACTTCAGCACCAGGTTATCTCCTGCTCGTAAATAAAGGGCGAGAGGCAGAGAGTCAGCGAGGCAGACAGCACTAAGAGACATCAATAAGGTTTTAGCAGCTTTTCCAGGCATTATTAGTACTTGTGCGGGACAGACGTACCTTGGTCGACAAAGCGCATGTCTGAGCTGCTGCCGTTAGTCCCATACAGGCCCTTCCCCACTAAAGTGACCAACAGGCTGCAGAGAAGCTTCAGACTTTCATACAGGGCAGTGTCCGGACTGTTTATACCTGAGACACAAACGCAGGTCTTTGCTTATTTAAATCTGCAAACATCTCCTCTACATTCTCACAATTCAAAATTATTTTTAAAATCACAATTTAGTGTAAAAAACGCTTTAGCTAACCAGGCTGAGTGATTAGGCTTCGCTGGGCTTGTGACAGTGCAGCGGTGTCCAAACTCAGATAAGAGCTGCAGGTCTGGAGCGTCCGAGCTCGCAGCATGTACCAGCTCTTTGACGGCCTCTGCTCGTTCATTTCTTTCAGCACCTCACACAGATAAGGTACTCCACGATCCACCTGGTCAAACAGGAAAAAGATCATTTGATGAAATCGCCTATTCCAGCAACAAAAACACAACAATGCAAAAAACACGAGATGTTACCTACCTGCCCTGTGCTGTAGCAGCACTGAGCTTTCAACAGAACGGACAGCACAGAGAGAGAAGAA
This sequence comes from Serranus cabrilla, assembly GCA_903364295.1. Classification (NCBI taxonomy): domain Eukaryota; kingdom Metazoa; phylum Chordata; class Actinopteri; order Perciformes; family Serranidae; genus Serranus; species Serranus cabrilla. The sequence goes on along the minus strand of CAFUXE010000012.1, from coordinate 590,865 downwards.
GGTCCATCAGCGGCAGGAACAGAGGTGAGAAACCTTTCTGCGTGCTCTAGCTGAGCCTACAAAAAAAACACAGACAACAAAGTGAAATATGATACATGACGCGAGATATAGTTCATGTGCTTGATACAATTATGACAAAATCTCATTACCAAAGCCAGTTCAGGGGTGCCCAGGTCCAGAAGGATACTGGCTGACTGACAGAGGGAGCTGGCACATCCGTGGGCATCGGAGAGTTGACGTGAAAGTCCGATCGTGAGTTGGTAAGCTTCCAAGGCCTTCAGAGGCTACATAAGAGAACCAGATTTGATAAACACATAGATTATAATGTGAACACTAGTTATAACAACCTGATCCCAGGATTCACAGTAAAATGTATTTGCTTTACAGTTATTTAGCCTACTTTGCTTCAAATATTTATTGTTGTACCCCCATCTAGGCTGAGGAGAATTTGGTGAATTTAACTTTAAATTCCTTTTACAAGCCGAGACAAACTAATGATGCATTAAGATGCTGCATGGATTGTGTGAGATATTTACGCATTTTATAGAAGCTTTAAAGCAATTAAGTGTTGAAAAGTAAAACTAAAAACAACCAAAAGACCCTGCTGAATCATTTAGACCCCATTCTGTGTCGTTACCTTTCCCATGAGTTTGAAGAGAGCCGCAGTCACAGTGATGGAGCCACAGGTCTGTTTGGGGTTTCTGACAGAAGGCAGGACTTTTCTCTGCAGAAGAGCGGACCACTCACCCAGCGCTCTTTCCAGAGGCTTACACAACTCTTAAAGGAAATTAAAAAATAATGTCTATTAATCTCTCACAAGCCTATAAATTGACGAACATTTATCAGTTTTTGATTAGACCCACTAGAGTGTGGAAAAATACATATTCATGACATCAAACTGGTGTCCACAGGAGAGAGTTAAAGAGTTCTTACTGTTCTCTGCAGCCAGGTTGAAATGCAGGCCTTCATAGACCTGGATGCTGTCTTGCGTCTTCTGCTTGTCTTCAAAATCAAAATCATTCGTTCCAATGGGATTGGCCACACAGCGCGTCTGCTCACGCAGCTCTCGCTGTTTTTTGTCCCTTTCGATGGCCTGATTCAAAACACACACAAGCATCACAAGGCATTTGGTCAGTTTATTAAACAGAGACTTAAATCCAGATAATAGTTGATTACCAGTTATACAGTCTCATTATCAATTCTTATTAGAAAAACTAACCATGAATATTACCAAGCCATTATTTTAAGTTTAACTCATTCTCACGTTGACAGCATTTTAATTCTTAACAGTGACACTATAAGAGGGACCCGTGTGTAGGATCTAGGGGCTTAATTTAGTAAATCCTACTAAAAACATAACACAAACAGAGCTCACCTCCTGGAGATTTTTCTCCAGAGTGCAGATATAGAGCCAGAGTAAAGCGTGGGCTTTGTCATCCTTCAGTCTGTCAGCATTCTCTGGAGTCTCTTGTTCTTCTTCAAGCAGCCGCAAAGCTTCATGGGTAAAATCAACGGCCGTGCTGTGTATTTACAAATTGACATAATGAACATTGAGACAGCAGGCTGCAGCCTGTGTTAGCCCAGCGGAGCTCACGACTAACAATTTCAACTGTTGGTCTCGCACATAAATTTGTATTAAAAAGCACTGATTAGAAATGACGTGAATAAAAGCTCCTACCAGTCAGTCTGTTCACTGAAATCCTGGTAACACACAACTTGGGCCATTTCGCAGAGGTAGACAGCACGCAGATGGGTGTGGGAGCTGTCCTCATGGCAGATGTCCAACAGATCACAGAGTGTGTTGTAACGCTCCTGGGCTGTGTCTCCTGCCACCTCCTTATAGGCACGCAGCTCCTCCTCCAAAAGGCAAAGCATGACTCGCTCATCAGGGACGTCAGGTCCAAAACCATCGTGCAATGTCCTGTTCCAGGATGGGACATGGTTAGGTTCTGGGAACTTAAATGTTGTTAAAAACAACATCTCTTCATTAGAACGTACCGGAGACGGATGTCCTCCTCAGAGTTGCGGGCGGCGTCGGTCTTTGTTTTCACCCACAGAGACACTGGTTCAGTCATGTGAGTAGTAATATTGTCCCCCAGAGCCTTCAGCCACAGGATCACCCAGTCCAGCGCTCGCTCCAGTTGTCCTGCCCGCCGAGACGTCTGCACGGCCAGCATGAAGGGTCGGCACAGCTAAGGGGTCAAAAGCCATGATAAATGTAAAACAGATGATTATATGAAAACAAATTTCCACCAGGAGGCTTGATCCCATTGAACACAACAAATCAGGAGACAAAGCCTGATGGTGTGTCTTTACTAACACAGAGACGATATGATGCAACAAAAACACTCTTAGCTGAGAGCTTACCCTGTCCACAGACAGCGAGGCCGGGCAATTCTTGCATAAATCCTTGCAGAGGATCTCAACCAACGTGAAGGCCTGTTCATAAAGGCGGCCGTTGTAAAATCCACAAGCTAAGTTGCTCACAGCAATCACTGCAAGACACATGGTAATCACAAAATACATATCAAGTATGCACATATTTCAATTTAAGTATTTCACAACCACTCAGGTGCCCTGACATCATTAATAATTGTTGAATATAATCACCTGCTTTAATTAAAAGGTTTTCACTCGACAGTTTACGCAGTTCAGTCATCATCAGTCCAGCTGTGGCTTGGCAGTACAGCAGCACTCTGTTCAGTGTGTCATCATCCTCCAGCTGAGAACAACAAATCACAATCAGTATTAAAACCTAAATCAGAGTGCAATTACAACTGCGGTGACATATTGTAACTGTGTGACTCATCGATCTTATTGTCATGAAACTGGACGTTACAGACAGCAGACTCACCTGAGATGCGAGCATGCTCTCATAAGCATATACGAAGCCTTGGTAAATATTGAGGCAAAGCGCATGCTGCAGTCTGCTGCCCTCAGCTTGGCATGTTGAATTCTGAAAATAAGCATAGATTATTAATACTGAAAAAATCAGAACAGTACTAAAAATCCAACAGTACTACAGTTTTACAGAATGAATTCCCTCTGGCACACATAACGAAGAAAGAAAAATCAGGACAAACAGGAAGACTTCCAGGTACTCCACAGCAGTGAAAAAGCCAATATCATCATAGAAAGATACAAAAAAAAGCCTTTATGATAGTGTACAAATCATTTAAACAAAAAAAAAATCTAATTTATAAAAGACCCAACATGTTTTAAACACTGTAGGTTTTTGTAGGGGTCAAACAAAAAATAGTCAGTAACTAATTTAATTTAACACTTAATTTATATATGATTTTTTTAACATTAGTATTCTTCTTCATGTAATAATATGTTATATCTGCTACAATAATAATAAAAAAAGTAAACTCACCTTCCTTAGCATCCTTAATATTTGTTCTTGATACTCCTCGAGAAAAGAAAACCAGGCCAGGAGCACAGATCCACTTAATCCCTTGCTGTAGCCACTTTCAACAGCCCAAACAACGAGCCCACAACCTTCCAGGTCGGCGTGAGCTTCTCTGTCCCCGAGGTCAGCTGAAAGAGACCTCAGGGTCCTGGCACACTCTGTCAGAGCCGGGCCGCTCTCCCCACCAGCCTTCATTGTGGAATTAATCTTTACTGCCCATTTGCCGAGCACCACAGCTGTACACTGACAGCCAGCACGGTCTCTGACCGTGCTCTCAATGTCATCTAAGAAGGTGGAGGCCAGATCATAGTGGCCAGCTTTACAAAGCACCTTCACTGTAATCAGCACCATCTCAGACAGCGTATTCAAGCTCGATGTGTCAGTAGACTGCTTGGACGTGTCTCGCTCACTGCCTTGACCACTAGTCCAGCATCTGTGGAAAAGTGTGTGCATTTCCTTGAGAAGAAAAGAAGCATCACCCTTCGTTATCGCTTCACAGTTACTCTCAAATTCACCCATGGCATCTTCTGTGTAGATGGGGGCTTTGGAGAGGGTGGGGGTGTCCAACAGCAGGAGGAAGCTCAGAGCTTGCATCTGGCAGTGGAGTTTGTCGCGGGGATTCAGGACTTTCTTGTCTTTAGTAGCAGATAACCCATTCCAGAGCACTGAGAAACAGCTCCGCACCAGGACACAGTAGTCCTCAGACTATGGACAGCAAAACAGTGGCAAATTTGTTAATGATAACGTAATCATTCAGTGCAGATGTAGAATATAAAACACATGTAAACAGGCTTTGTAAAAACAGAGTGATACATACCTGTTGGGCTGGGGTGAGCCTGCTGTGAAGCAACCCAGCTATATGACTACACAGAGTGTGAGCTTCTAGGGAGCTTAGCTTCTTGACAATATGGAAAATGATCTTTTCCATGTACAGCGGACTGCTCTGAGCAACAAGTGCTGCAGAAATATCATATCCCTGAAGGGAGAGCTCCACCAGCTGGACCAACTGACTGACATGGTCAATATTAGGGGATCCAACTCCGAGCTGGTGGTTACAGGCTCTGATGACCCTGTCACACAGTGTGCGACCCTGAAGGCCTGCTCGACTCTTCACATAACTCTGCAAAATATAAAACACAAGACAGGTTTAGATCCTCTGTTAAATTAGTGATTATTCCATATTTTTCTATTTTATAAAGAAAACCGTGGGTAATTATCATACAGCAAACTGAACTGGGTTTATCAGGAAGTGTTTAATCCACGATTAATATTGTTTGAAGGTCAGTGCTTTAAATAGCGTCTCTTAAACTAGCAAAACTACAACGTTAAAGGTTAACAGGAATACATGGGGTTCATCTTAATAACATTATGATAATGCAAACCTCTAGTTCTTGAAGTAGAAGCTCCGTCTCTTTTACAGAGGAAGTCCGCTTGATGTATTCGTCCACCTTCAAACACTTCATGTCGGCAGCTGCTGAAAACAGGAGTAAAATCAAGTTAATTTAAAACTCAGATAAGCGAGAAACTCAAGTCATGGCTAGCTTAGCTTATAACGTTAGCGTCAACCACAACAAGACGCTGTTCAACTAAGGGGAACGTTTGCTAGCTCAACGAACAGGGTAACTAGGAAACGAAGTAATCCATTACCTTTGTGGCACAACTTTAATTCACAGTCGATAAAAAGCAGACGTGTTGTCCATATTATTGTTAGTGCTAAAGTTTTGTAAGTTTAAAGATTCGCAATCATGGAGACTGCACCCGCCGCGTACTGGTTTTTGAAAGGTGTCTTTTAACCAATCAGATACCACATCCGCTTTCACCCGGAAATGCAAGGACTTATGGGTATCGTAGTTTTATGAGCATGCAAAAAAAAACAAAAAACTGGTCTGTACAGGAATGATTCAAGAAATTATGAATAAAAATCGTAGTAGTAAGTGTTTTTTTCTATTTGTATCAAAGGGAAGTGCTTGTAAATTGAGGTTTATCGTGCTCTTGTATCCATTATACCCCTACTGACACACTTAATTATCATAATTATATTTAATAATCACACCAAAATATCCCTACTGTTTTTTATAATTACTTACACACTGGCACTTTAAACCACACGTTGATTCTAAATAAGCTTAACTCTCTGATTGTACAATGAGTCATGAGCACTACACATTATTATATCACTGTGATTCACTATTTTAAAAAAATAAATAATGAAAAAGTCCCTGACATGAAAATGCTTTTTATTGTCTCTGTAAATCCCAAATAACCTGATTCCAACCCCATATGGGTTTGTAAACATAAAAAAGGTGTGTGGAGCTATGGTGTGTGATGAGTGAAAGTGATGGTTGGAGCATTTCCACTAGAGGGCGCAGGTCCATACCTCCCCTATTGGCCTACTGCTGATCACTTGTGATAAAATAGGTGAAACTAAAAACTCAAGACAAATCCTGTCAGATTGATCCTTCAAGTACAAATTCAACTGTATTCAATTTTTTTTGCAGATATTTCTTGCACAGATACCTGATAGGTTGTAAAATTAGACCCATGGCATTTTCCCAGCAAATCAAATCAGACAAAATGATCTAAAATCCAACAAAAAATTGCTGTGGAACACACTGAACAAGTATAAAAGTGTGTTTTAGATTAAAAAAAGCCTGAATTTGAGATGTCAGGATAGAAAAACAAGCTCCCGAAAGGATGGAAACAAGGCTCTGTGAATGGAGACAGCTTTAAAATAAGACTTCACAATACAAATACTGTCAGTTCTTGCTGTGTATTTTTTGTTAAACCAAACTTTATTAATATTGCACTTTTCAGAGGCAGAGTTTACAAACTGCTTTCAGCAGAAGACAGTCTGCTGGGAAAAAACTACTCAGAAAGTAAGCCTCTCTTCTTGATGACGTGTTCCATCGCAGTCTTTTCCGAAGTGTCCAGGTTGATCTTGTACTTGGCCAGGATTTTCAGGATGGGCCTCAGCTTTAGCCACCACTGTATCTTTGGAAGACGGTGCCTGTGGAGGACAACATTTGTCAAGAGGAAAGCAAAAACAACAAGGACAGCAATCTCAAATGTATTGGAGACATTTCAGTTAATGCTGGATTAAATCATTTTTGACCACTAGGGGATAGAAAGACTGCAAAGTGAACTCACAAACTGGGGATTTTAGAGATTATTTGCTTACATGTTAGTGATAATAAAATATATTAGATAAATTAAATTCTATTCATCAGTGGATGAAAATAGATAAAAAAAAGTTTATGATTTAAATAACTTTTTTTTTTTTATCACGCATAATAATATTTTTGATATTTTTCATTATTTTACCATGTAGTATAGTCTAAACACTACATAAACCCTTAAATTCACAGAAATTATATTAAGAACAAGGTTAAGAAAAAAAGTAAAGATATTGGTGATCCAGGCACAATGTGAGTAAATATATAAGGGCAGTAAAATAACAAGAAAAAAAAATGGCCATGATAGAAATGAAGTCTTACTCAAAGTCAGTGTGATCTTTAAGTTCTGCCAGAGGCTGGAAGACCAAAGATCTCTTCTTCATGCCCAGCACGCAGGCTGAATCTGGAGAATTGGCAAAGATACGGCCTGGAGATGAAAAATAACAGCACACATTAGCACAGGGAGCAAAGGATCCATTACACAATAATTATTATTACGACATGTCCTCACCATGTCTGTAGCATGACTTCAGCTTATCAGTCAGCCATAACACAGACTTGATGCCCATCTTGGTGCCAAAATTCCTGTCGAAGGGACTGGGAGTTCCACCCTATTAACAGAGGATTTGTTTGTGAAATTCAATCTGGTGGCAAATACAATGAGACTGTACACAAGGAGCAGAAGCTCTACGTCTAGTGGTTCACCTGCTGCATGTGTCCAAGTACGTTCTTCCTGCAGTCAAACACACCCTTGCCCTCCTCTGAGTACAGGTTGAAGATGAAGTCTGTGGTGTAGTTGGCGTTACATTTCTCATTTCTGAAACAAACGTAGAATATTGGGTGAGATATGAAACCAAACTGACTGACTGAAGTTGACTCCACTCAGGACAGATGAACAGAAAAGACTTTATTTTCCAAAAACCTCAGAATCAGTCCTCTCTTCACCGTCGTCTTCATCTTCTCCACCAGATGTTCCACGTTCACCTACAGACAAAACAACAATTAGATTACTGATGTCTGTCATCACTGTCAGTGGTGGAATCTAACTAAGTACGTTTACTCAGGTACTGTACTTATGTATAATTTTGAGGTACTTAACTTGAGTTTGTCCATTTTATATAATTTTTTTACTCCTATTCCCTCTACAGTTTGAGGCAAATATTGCACTTTTTTTTTCACTACATGTAGCTGCCAACTTTAGTTACTTTTCAGGTCAAGATCTCTCATAAAAAACACAATTTGAAGTGATTAGACTTTCTTTTAAATTAAACATCATAACAATATATTAAGTACTTAAAATGAGAATTATATCTTCATACATTTAAAATGCTGCTTACATAAATGCATCAATACAAATAATCAAATAATATATAACAATCTGTAATTCTGCATAACAAGAACTTTTACTTTTGATACTTTAAGTACATTTTGAAGCTGATACTTTTCTACTTTTACTTAAGTAATGTTTTGAATGCAGGACTTTTACTTGTAGTGGAGTAATTCTGCAGTGTGGTAATAGTCCTTTTACTGAAGTAAGGTTTCTGAATGGTTTTTCCAGCACTAATCCTCCCTTTCGTACACTCGTAAGGACAAACCTCCAGGTCATGGATGTTGAAATTCTCTTCGTAAATGTAAGCAGCGTCAGCTCCAGATGCCAAGCCAGCCATGGTTGCCAGATAGCCGCAGTATCCTCCCATAGTCTCAACAATAAACACTCTCCTCTTGGTGCCGGCAGCAGATTGCTTGATCCTGTCGCATGTCTGAAAAAGGAGAGAGAAGAAGTATATAGTAAACGGTTTGAGTTTGTTTTTATCATGTAGTGTTTGTCTTGTGTTCCATAAGAAGTTTACCATGGTTATAGTGTTAAGTGCCGTGTCAGTGCCAATACTGAAGTCAGATCCGGGGACGTTGTTGGAGACAGTAGCAGGAATAACGACAAGTGGAATACAAAGTTCTTCATACTTCTCTCGGGCCTGCACCATCTGCAGACCTCCAACAAAGGCCTGGTGAAGGCAGAAAGGAAATCAGTAAAATGTTCTTTAAATGTTGTGTTTCACTGTTCGAGCTGCGCCTTTATGTTCCCGCTGCTCACCTCAAAGCCTCCAATAATGACGATAGCATGAATGTTGAACTTGGCGATATTTAGACTGATCTCCTCCATGAACTCTTGTGGGAGGGACCTTTATAGAAGGAAAACACACAGAATTAAACTTGCTCAATGTTAAGTAAAAGTACTAATACCACACCAAGTAAAAGTCCTACATTCAAAACTTACTTAAGTAAAAGTACAAAAGTATCAGCATCAAAATGTACTTAAAGTATCAAGTACTTTTAGATCCAAGTTCCAAATATATTGTTGTATTATTATTTTGATGCATTTATGTAAGCAGCATTTTACTGTTGTCCAGGTAGGAATCATTTTAACTACTACATATACTTTTATGTGGGTTAATGAGCTTGCAGCTAAATGTAATGGAGTAAAAAGTACAATATTTGCCTCTAACATGAAGTGAAGTGGTTTACAGTTACACATGTGGAAATACTCAAGTAAAGTAAAAACACCTCAAAACTGTACTTAAGTACAGTACTTGAGTAAATATACTTGAACATTGAAATATTTCACCTCTTGGTGCCGAGGTTAGAGCCTCCCTTTCCAGTCCATCCCGCCACTCCAGACCAACCGATGGGCTCAATCTGTGCAGGGACACAGTGGCAAAGCATTAACATGATAGAGCTCATTAACTGTCATGAGAGCAAACGCCTTCTCATGTGTTTGTAACTAGAACTTACCATTCCATGAGCCAAGCCATCGAAGCCCTCGTGCACTGCCAGCATCTGGTGGCCCTGGAGGATCCCGACCCTGACGGTCGAACGAACTGCAGCATTCATTCCAGCACACGGAGCTCCCACGTTCAGTATGGCAATGTTGATATTACTCTGGCAAAGGCACATTCACAGAGACATCTGATGGGTTAAATATGTATTTTCTGCTGTAACTTATTAAATCTAGTTGTTTCCATTCAACTTCAAGAGAATTTGAACCAATGTCGCAAAAAAGAAATGGAAATGAGCCACGTTTCTATCCACTGATTTGGAGCGTATAAACTAGGTTTGCAGAGTAAAAGAAGTAGAGGTTGCAAAGTGAAAACATAACAAGTCGCTTTGGCCCGGGATTTTGTTTCAGTTGTTCATGTCAGATAGTATTAGCCTTGTTCCAAGCTTTCTTTAGACAAAGAAAAATGTATATATTGATATTATTCAGGAAGATCCAAGAACAGGGTTACATTTTCACAATGTCAGAACCTATTTGGCCATTTCCATATCCTATTTGGTGCATCAAAACTTTTTTGACACAGACAGAAAACAACTCAAGTGAGCGTGAAAACCTTTTAGCACAGTTTAGGAAGCAGTTTAAATATAGCTTTTCCAATGTGATACCTCACAATGTGCATACAAATAAGTTCATTGAAACACAGCTTATGGGACAGTTAATGTACAATGAGACAGTCCAAGTGGTAATCCTGACCTTTGTATCTGGGAGGTGCACATGAGCCAGCATTTTGTACGTGTTCCAGTTGTTCTCAAAGCTCCTGTTGTACAGATATATACATGCAATTAAATCTGAGTATGACACCTGAAAATTTTTTAAAATAAATTATTTAAACATGCATGCCTCACTTTCCCCTGAGCTTCACGGCATCCTCAAACCTCCCTTCAGACATGGCTGTGGTGACATCTTTAGTCTGATGGGAAAGAAGGTCGAAAGACAAAAAGGAAACTGAGAATCAATTTTGTACAAACTGAAGGAAGGTGATTTGTTTTGCATATGGAACTTGGTTAACTCACCACTTGCACACACTCCATGAGAGGCAGCCTGACGGCCATGTTTCCAGACAGGCTGACCACACATGCGGGAGTGTCTGGTGTGGCCTCGAGCAGAGCCATCACAGCCTCCACACCCATCCTGCTGGCCTGAATCATGACGATCAAAAACAGACACTTAGAGACGCAGGTAAACTAAAAAATAAGATTAATCTGTTAAATATATATATACAAAATGTTTATGTGTGACAGCAGCCGTATTACCAGGATTCTGTCAAAGGCAGAAGGGGTTCCTCCTCTCTGCACGTGGCCCAAGATGGTAGTGCGGGTGTCGAAGCCGAGCTTCGTTGACACCAGCTGTAGGGAGAGATTATGATTATTTCTTTTCTTATATCAAAAACCTTTATATGTGCTGGTATGTTAGATGCTGACCAGTTTGATATCTTCACATGTGATAGCTTTACCGTGGCGGTCCATCGCTCCCTCTGCCACGATGATAATATTCAAGCGGGAGCCGCGGCCTCTTTGCTGAGATTGACAGAGAAAACCTTTAACATAAGCAAGCAGAATTTTTCACAGCCACATTAGTCATTGAAAACAAAGCAGGGCGAGACATTTACATCCATCAGTCTTCTGCACAGATGCTCCTCCCAGCCCTCATCTGGGGGCATCTCTGGGATGAACACCCAGTCAGCGCCACAGGCCAGAGCTGTCACCAAAGCCAGGTAACTGTAGGTGAAACGTCAGAGTGTTACTGAAAAGTTAGGATCTGATCATTGCATATCATAAATGATCATAAACTGTACTCACCCACAGTGCCTGCCCATTACCTCCAGGATGAAAGTCCTCTGGTGACTGCAGAAAAACACGGATCATGGCAATATTGTTAAAATAACATGACAAGTCTGTCTATCGTATCAGTGCATGAATGGTTACCTCTGTGCTGTGGTGGTGATGGCATCCACTATCTCTATGATGCGATGCAGGGCGGAGTCTGTGCCGATGGTCATGTCGGTGCCACAGAAGTCGTTGTCAATGGAGCCCACCATGCCAACGATATTGAGATGGGAGGACTGCTTGGCCTCAGCAGACGTGATCTTACCTGAGAGCACAGATTGAAATGGCAACAGTCTCAGAAACAGTTTAAGGGATCGTTTGAAGTGTTGTCATATGAGGTACTGACCCAACAGTCAGACAACGATTAGTCAGCTATGTTTAACTTTCTAACAGGGAGCTGAAGATGTTATCTTTGCTCTCTTCAAAAGCACCAGACTCCTTTGACAAAAACAGTCATTTTAACCTCAAAGAACACAGGAGTTGCTGGTCTACCACATCCTTGAAGCAGTTTGTTTGTGTTATTGTGTGACTTTGTTGTTTTATAGGGTCATTTAAAATTCAGCAAAGTCACACAGTAACACAAACGAAGCAAACGATTGGGGCAGCAGGAGACACAGGAAACTCCTGTGTTCTGTGGGGTAAAATAACAGTTTTCCTCAGTTGAGTTTGGTACTTTTGTAGAGAGAACAGAACGGCTTTATTTCCCCCTCTATAAACTCCAACAGGGCTATCTGATAGCTATCAAACGAATATTGAATTTAGGTGACCAAAATACATTTTGCTGCTGCCCCTGTCCGCAGCAGTACATTGCTTAGCTTCTGTGTCAGTACTCCTGCCTGCTTCTCCAAACTGGGGGCCTGCTGACTGTCATCTACTGTAGGAACACACTGACTATGAATGAGTAACTCATACAAACCCACTTCAATGAATCCAAACTGTCCCTTTAATTCTCAGACAGTGTTCAGGGCCTGCAGCTTGTATCAGTATATAGTGGCGGATACGTGCAAAGAGATATTTTTATTTGAACTTGTGTTCCTTCAAACTGTGAGTTTGGGGCTCATGTCTCTCACCGGCTTTGACCAGATCTGCCAGCAGCTCGCTCCACTCTGTTCTGAACTGGTTGGCACCTGTCAGACTGCCGTCACCTCCGATCACACACAGGTTGGTGATGCCCAGCTTGACCAGGTTACAGGCGGCCTTGGTGCGTCCTTCCTTGGTGCGGAAATCCTGACAGCGGGCACTTCCAATCACCGTCCCACCCTGATGTCAGCAAAGGAGGAGAGGTTTCAAACAAGAATCTGAAGGAGGCAGCTTAGAAGATGAGGTTGGGTTACCTGAACTCGCTCATCCTTAAGGTCCATTAAATCTTATGATATTTAATGAACTATGACATTTAAATGACTGTATGACCTACAGAACTGCACTGTAGAGGCTAAAGAGTTGCTCGAGTTACACAGATCATCCAGCCCACCCACTGAACACAAGTTAAAAACAGAGTGGGGATCAGGAACATGCAGATAAATGAGCTCTTGCATCCTCGTGCTTGTTCTCACTCACCAGCTGCAGCATCATCGACACACTCTCCCAAGTAGCCGGGCGGATATGGTCTCCTCCATCCACCAGACCCTGGTAACCCTGTCAACAAAAACAACATATCACCTCCTTGAACAGCGGTCAGCTTCAGGCTTAATCATACCGGCGTATTTGTAATCTGCCATGTGAAGCTATTTCAGTCCAACAAGTGTTGAGTTAATTATACTGGGATTTGCTGCTTATTTATAGCCGTGTGTTTGGCCATGGACTACAGCTGAAAACAATTAGCCAATTAAAAGCAAATCTTATGATCAATGTTCTCATGCAGAAATTCACTTGTTCCAGCTTCTCAGTTGAGGGTGTTTGTTGTATTTATTAGGTTAATATTAATTTAATAAAGTTTGGGGTTAGGGATTGTTGAACAGACATAAAGGCCCCTTGACACAGACGTGCAAAATGCTGTTATTTTGTGTCTCTCTGCAGTTGTTTTGTGCCACTCTATAATCGTTTCGGTCTTTAGTCCTTTTTTCATCTCTTTGTAGTCTTTTTGTGTCTCTTTGCGTCTCTCCCTGGTTGAAACATATCCCTTTGAGTGACATTTTACAGGGCCCGTGCCTGGTAGACCCGTTCAGTTATACATCAAACAGCACATGCAAATTAAAGGCAGCACCTGAAGCTGTGGGAACTTCATGGAGGGCATTTTGACCATATTTTAGCATTTGTTGTGACATTGCACAGATTAAACGACTCATTGAATAATCGTAACGGAAAGCAGTATTTACCTCATGGACAAAATACACCTTGGCTCCAGTGTAAATTCCCACTCGAACTGTGGCCCTCACAGCTGCGTTCATACCTGTGGGCACAGTGTGTGTGTGCACATTAGCCTTCATAACTACACAAGGACTGAGCGCTTACACACAGGTGGAGAGAATGATTGAATGGAATAAAAGTTAAATGGGGGTAAAACACCAATTTATGTGATTTTGTTGATGATAACAGTTCAAATGTCAGTGATAGTGAAAAGTCTTGTGTTGCAGGAAAGGCAACTGAGCCTCTGCCTGCACTCTCAACACTCAGCAGGTCGCCTAAAGGACAAGATGTGGATAGATTAGCTTCAAGGGTGCCAACAGCATCTCCACTTACAGTGTAAAGGACGAGAGGAGAGGAAGGAAGCAAACGACGGCCCTCTCACTCCACCTCACCACTTTACAAACACATGACAGAAAGGTCATGCCTCTAAAATTAGCCCTCATAACAGATACAGCATAAGAGAGAGTGGAGGGAGGAATAGAGGAAGAAACTCGGACTAAAGGATATCAAGATTACTAAAAAGGTCATAATCAGTGGTGGAAAAAGTACATAAAAATCATTAAATCTATAATACCTCACTGCAAAAAGACTCCACGCCAGGATAAGTATCAGCATCACAATTTATAAAAGAACTTGTTATGCAGAATCTACTCATTTAGATTGTTTTATATATTTTAAATATATTATTAGATTATTTGTATTGATGCGTTTGAATTTGGTAAAGATATAGCTTTTTTTTAACTACTTAATACTGTATTTTATTAGGAAGTTTAATTAAAAAAAAATTCTAATCACTCTAGATTTATAATGATTTTATGTTCAATCTTGACCTGAAAAATAATTAAATCTGGCAGCTAAATGTAGTAAACAGTACAATATTTGCCCCAAAATGTAGTGGAGTAGTAGAGGTATACACATAAAATGGTAATACTCAATTAAAGCACATGTAACTTAAAAATTGTGCTTAAGTACAGTAAATGTACTTAGTTATATTCCACCACTGGTTGTCATGAGGATTGTGCATTTTAAAGAGTGAAGAAGAAGACGAAGAAGGGTGAGCGTTAGCAAGCTGTGCAGCTTCCACATTTCCACATTTGCTCTAAATTCAACTCCGATATGCACAAAACCAGACAGACGGAGGGCTCACTGTCTCACACGCTCAGGATTGTGAGGGTCACTGACACACATCCCAAAGGTCACTGTGGAGATATTCCTCGCCAAGTTAAAGGTCAGGCGAGAGGCTGTCTCACTCTGTGGGGCGAGCAGCTTTAGGTGAAGGAAGTCATGCTGCCCTTTTCCATAAGTTAGCTCTATGACATAGAAATATCTCTGCTGCCATTAAAGTATTATTATCACTAATAAAAAAACGATGTGTTGTCAGATCTGATAGGAAAGGGAGCTACAGACGTGAATGTATAGAGCGGTAAAAATAGGGGCTAGACTCCAGGCAAATAGCTGTTATTTCTAGTGCTATAGCTACCTTAAAGAATTTTAGTGGAGGTTGTTTGTCACTTAAAGCTGCACTATAGTAATCTACACAGTACTTGTACAAGACAACCAATGACTATTGAAGCAGCAATACAATTTCTCAGTTTCTGATTCAGTTATGTCTCGAATACTTCTTTTATTTCTCATCAAACCTGCTGTTGAGTTACTAACTAATGACTTCCCACACACCAGATCCTCTCCGGCACCTGCTGAGGCAAACAAACAGCAGACATGCTCTGTGTTGGCACTCCACACTCACAAACCCCGTCTCTTACCCTGGGCATCGCCTCCTGAGGTCAGAACGGCGATCGCCCGACCCTCGCCCATCTTGGTGGGGTCGATCTTAGCTGTTTGCGCCATGGTCCTGGAGCTGAAAGTGGCTGAGGGAAAGAGGCCTTGAGTGTAAAAACCCTGCTGCCACCCTGCTGCACTCTGCCTGCTCTGGAAAGTAATACCAGTTGCAAAAGTGCACAGCTTAACTATCTTCTTGGCAGACGTCGAGACACACATAGTTGCAACGTATTTAGATGCACGCGTGAGTGCGCACGCACGCACACACACACACACACACACAGTGCCTATTTAAAGTATTCAGCACGCCTCATCTCCTACCTTCTTTGTGATTTTTCCTATTTTATTGTTTAACAATAATAAATAACAGTGGATATCATTTGATTTTGTTTACACATATCTTGTTTAAAATCAATATGAAACCTCACAAATACAAATATCTGTTAATTGATCTAAGCTTAAATTTACAACAATGAAAATAATGGATTTCATCGGCCATTATGCACACGTGAACACAGAGTTAGGAGCAAAATATCTTCAGCCTTAGGGTACTGGTGTTGGTACTGGTATCCAATTTAATAAATCCAATTTTTTAAAAATGAACAGCAGTCTTCTTGTTCTGCCACTGAGCTCTCCAATTTAAAAACAATAACATTTTAGAAACAATTACTTTAGACATGTCACAGTGAAGGGGGCAGATGCTCATGCATTTCATGTATTACCTGCACTTCTTTACTTCCATTTGTTTGGGTTTTTTTTAAACAAGTTTTCTTTTGTTGATTACCATCAAAAAGTTGGAGTCACAGTGCAACTTGCAGGTCATTTATTTATTTATTTCCACTAAATGTATACTTAACATGTTCTGAAAAGTTAATGCATGTTTTATATATAAAACATAAGGGCTAAAATTCAGAGGGATATTGGCAGTTCTGATCATTGCTCCTAAAATACCTTTTTTTAAATGTTTTACATGAAATGCTTCATACTACATAAATAATAAACGGGATGTGCTGTATGTGACTCCTCCTCAGCTCAGTGCACAGTAGTAGCTGACATTAGGTTTAAGCAGTCTTAAGTACGTGAGTTGATATTTTTTAACTGCGTTTTACCCGTTTTCATCAGGGTGATTTAGTGTTGTCGTTATCATGTCTCTGTATTTCACTATCCGCTGACACAGCAACTGCAGGTACAAACCAATCTAATACATACACCTGTGTTTTGACACCGATATTAATGACATTATGAAAATGAGTCTCAGGTCTTCATCTATCACTGCCCTGATCGGGACTCTTTAAATATTCAAACTGATAGTGATAGTAATTGCACTCTGGCTTACCAGCATCCCCCAGTGGATCAGAGCTCAGAGTCGTCTTGCTTTCACATTCAGATGCTGAGAGGTCATCACAGCCTGAGGAGGGAGAACGACACATTACAGGGAATGTGATCCAGACTCAACTGTAAAACCTCTCTGTAAGGGACTCCAGAGAACAAGGCAGCATCTCACTCACATGATAGACCTTTCCTACAAAAGACAGCACGCTCCAGCATTATTTCTCAGCATTTTCTCCCATTAAAACCATTTGTAGTCACCATGTAGATTCCTCTATCTGTGCACGGCAGGTTAGTTTACTCCCACTGGCCTTATCATGTGTTTTGCTATGAGCTGCAGCTGATAGGCTGGTTACTGAAGGATGCATTCTCGGGGAGAAAAGCACATAAATATGGTTTGCACATATTCCTTTCCAAAGTAACAAATAGTCTCCTCTGAATTCAGCAAGTCACTTATGTCCAGTTCAATAAAGATTGATGTTATATTTCTCACTATAAGATGAAATAGGCTGCGCACAAACAAGACCTGTGGGTATTAAAATGGATGGCTTCCACTCACAAAGCCTATAATTCACAAGACCAATTGTATTTGTTTGTAATTTCTTACTGTTAGTAATTTCTGCATGGAGGGAAAGTCAACCCCCATGACACAACTGTCTGTTTCCCTTTTTAATTGACTCCTCTTCCACTAGCAGACACATTATATCGTGTTTGCCCGCTATTCATGTCTGGAATTATAAATCAGATGAGTAATTAGATACAGCAGAGTGCTACACCTCCATGTGGGTTTGTGTGTTTATTTGGAGGGTTTTTTGACCATAAAAGTATTTGTTTAATCACTGCCAGCGAAGCTGATTTCATTTAAGCAACAACAATGTAGAAATAATTGCTTTATTTTCTGTCTCCACCAAGTATATTACAGGTGAAGCATCTGAAGCAATAAAAACGCTGTGAAATCAAATTCAAATAAAAGCACATAGGCAGTAATTGACAGTATAAATAGTATAAATTGATTTAAGATGAAAAACAAAAGAATCGATGTGATTCTGTGAGAGTGGGAGGTCTGTGTGTTGCTTACTGGAGTTGCCTTTAAATAGATGCAGACAGAGTGCTGCTATCTATAAAACACACAGGAACCCCTCCCCCCCTTTGACCGCCATTACTGTAGAACTGCAGAGTCATCCCTACAACTGAACACGTCAAAACACGTCATGCTTTTCTATTCATGATGTTGTAAATGACAATTTGCCTTCCAGAAAAAGACTTGGTAAAAGTTTCCGAAAGGAGTGCTGCAATCTGTGAACTATAGGCCTCGATCACACTAACACTCAAATATAATAAGTACAATGACCCATCACAAACATTCAAATATCAACACTCAAATTCATACCTTGACCTTTCTTTCTGCGCCAGAACAGCAGACAGGCCAGCAGCGTGACAGAGAGGAGCCATGGGACGGAGAGGACGTCCGGGTACCACATCCTCACAGCGCCACTTCTTCAGAACCCATCCTGCATCTGATCCGTATTAATAGCTTTGATACTTCATTGTGGAGTAATGACCTTTATCGCTAAAGCATGGCAGGGTCACAGATACAATCCACCAGTGTCTAATAATCAGAGGCAGCAGTAACACAAGTAATAGAACACACTGTTGTGTAATTTTACAGTAAAATAAGGTTTTGGCTCAAAGGGATGGTTCAGATTTACTGAAGTGGGAACGTATCAGATACTTATTCATAGGCTGTGTAATTTGGAGGAGCAGGAAGGAGTACCAGCAGCTAAGTAACGAACTGCTGTGGAAAAGTCAATCAAGTTATATGAAGTTGACTTTTTTTTTAATTGGTGCACTCCTTTACTGTATATCTTTGGGTACACTTTACATGACGGAGCATATGTAGCTGTGGCATGAGGTGCTATAACATGGGGTCAGAGCTCTTTAAATTACTGCTGATGCCTGCAGCCACTCGGTGAGCTATGCAGCAATGTGAGCGTGACACTGAAGTGCCTCTCATGCCAGAGCAGGCTGAGATTACAATACAGGAGCACAGGCAGCCTGCAATGTGTAAGAGTGCACACATTATACACATACACACGTTTACACTATTTCTATCTGTGAGGACCCTCATTGGCATTATGCAACAAGTCCCTAATCTTAGCCATCCTGACAATATACCAAAAACAAAACCTAATTCCAGTCTTAACCCTCAACTTAACGCCCTTAAAAAAATAGGACCTGGCCAAAGTGTCCTTACTCACCAGGCCTTAAGTTCAAACTGAACCTCAAAGAGGTATAAGTACAAGATGACACGCACACAAGTAGTGAAGGAAGTACTCAGATTCTTAACTTCTTCGTTACAGGGTCACGCAGGGGACGGAGCCAATCCAAGCGGACAGGAGGGGACACCCTGCGCAGGTCCCAGTCAATCAGCACTACTACTACAAACACACTGTCAAAATACTGCACTCCAAGAAGTAAGTCCTGCTCTCAAAACCTTACTTAAACTAAAGCAAAATGTATTTAAGCACGAAAATGATTCATGTTATATTATCAGCAAATGACATGTAGATGTTTAACGTTGTGCAATGCATCATATTTTATAACATCGTCATATGTTTGTAGAGTTAGGAGAACCATGTATCTTGATTCATAAAGGTTTTTAAGGAATTTATTTAGCTTAAGAAGTAGGAGAATTCTCCAGTTTATCACAACACCATTAAAAATCAACACATCTGGAGATAAATCCTCGACAGGAGGGGGTTCAAAAAGTGTTCGAAGCCGTCAGAAAAATGCAGTGGAGTCAAAAGTATAAATATTCTGTTGAGGTGTAGTCAAATAGAAGCACAAAGTTGCATTAAATTGAAATACTCAAGTAAAATACAATAACTTGAATTTGTACTGAAGTACAGCACCTGAATACATTCACAATCCACCACTGCATGTATAAGCAGAAGCATCATGACAGTAAGAAAGGCTTTAAATTAAATCATTTGCTCTCGTCCTCTTTGAATGTCATGGCCCTGACTTGACACGGCACATTCCCACCAGCAAAATGACGTCTAGAGCCGATACATCACTGTGGACAAAAGGCAGCTTTCATAAACACATGTCTCCGGTGGTGTTTGTTTGTGCAGCATCTTTCCAATACTGTGCGCCCCTGGTGGGTTGAGCGACGTGCAGCCCTCTCTTGAGGCAAACCCCGATCGATAGCACCATTTCCAGGTAATCCCCCCTCCTGTCTGCCCGGACAGTATTAACACTGGCACAGCCTGTAATAAACCATACGGATCAATACGACAGCGGTTCAACACAAAACACTTCCACCTCAGCTAATGCAGTGAAATGTGCACTGGATATTGTTACAATCTGACCCTGTGATGTGTCCAATTATGTGAAACATACAGTCAGTAATTAGGTCATGCTGTGTGAGAGGGAATGTAAGATAATCACTTGTGTTGTGGCAACACAGGTCTCAGTGATTGCAAAATGGTTTCCAAATGGGAACATGTAATTCAGATTTGCATAAAGAAATCGCTCTGACATTTAGAAAAATGAAGCAACATTAAATTACAAAATTCCTTTTCTAATACCTTCTGTTTTTTCTCACACTCACTTCTTTCAACCTGCGGTGTATCAAAGTCTGTTGCAACTGTTGTCAATCAAAGAAATTGTTGTTTTATTTGTATGTTTTAGTCCACATATTGTGATATTATGAGGTCAAATAATGTAGATGCAACAGATAGTTGCAACTTAGTAAACTGGTCTCTTTAACAGGACAGAATGATTTTACTGAAATTTTCTGATGACCAAATTCTATCCAGGATATTTGTCTAAAAGTAAGAGCTGAATTAGTAGATTTATTAAGCAAAAAACTTACAGTAATGATCTTTAAACAAGATGTACAGGGAGTCCATAAAGTATCTTTACAACCTAAAACATGTATTACAGA
>CAFUXE010000012.1:544147-565227 GCA_903364295.1 Serranus cabrilla | reverse complement strand
AAAGTATTGATTTTTAAAGAAAAGGTTGGTACATGGCAGCCAGCAGACAGGACACCCAGGTTTGGGGTGTTGTTTCTACCACAAAACTTATTGTAGAAAAGAAAATGAACTTATCAACTGTGTCCACACAATCTACAAGAAAACCAGAATGAATACATAAGTGGTGGGAGGTGGGGTGATATAAGATTACCTGGTTTTCAGCCACAATAGGGCGCCACGGCAACGAGTTCTCAAACCAGGAAGTAAGTTAACATTTCAGGGCCTTGGGGTCTAACCACTCAAACTAAATGAGATTTTAAATGGGTTTTGGTTAGATGTCTGAAATAAGATGTTTCACATTTTGTTGTACAACATAAAATACATTCGTAAATTATGCTTCAGACATAATAAAATTGTTGTTCATCTGTGAAGATTATCCTACTGAACAAAACACAGAAGCATCAGAAACGTGTGTTTGCCACAGAACTTATTTTCTGCATTGATCCAAAATCCAATGCAAAAATCCCATTTGAATTACTGGATATATCCTATAAATTAAACCCTTCTGTCGTTTTCTCTCTGATATGGCTATTTTATTATATTTTTTGGGGGGAAATTAGATAATGATTCAGGGAGTGGAGTTAGTGACATATTAGCCCCAACAGCTAGTAACAAAACAAAGTATTTGGTCCGACATCAAAGTGTATCTCTTAGTTTTATTTTGGTCTGTTTGCAAGAAGAGCTGCTTGCCCTACTTTTTATGACATTTTTGCAAATTTGATACATGGAAACATGCTAACATTGACATGTAGGCCTTTTTGGAAACCAATGTGAAAACACAAAATATGTTATTAGCATATTACTTTTCAATTTAAAAGCTTTTAGCAGTTTCTGTTTATTCATGGACATCAATTCCTGATGGATATTGTCAGAAATAATGATGTCTCCTGTTAGTCTATTTCATACTGAATCATATTAACATGTGCATCATGTCAGTGTATTAAGCTTTGAGGAAACAGAGAGTACTTTTTGGGGCTAAAATTCAATTCACCTCACGCA
Organism: Serranus cabrilla; assembly: GCA_903364295.1. Classification (NCBI taxonomy): domain Eukaryota; kingdom Metazoa; phylum Chordata; class Actinopteri; order Perciformes; family Serranidae; genus Serranus; species Serranus cabrilla. The sequence goes on along the minus strand of CAFUXE010000012.1, from coordinate 564,189 downwards.
GTATTTTTGCCTTGTGTCTCTCCCTGCGGGCCACCCTGGGGAGGCTTTCGGCTTTCTCGTTTGGCTTTGTCCTGTGAAATGTCCGTGTCTATTACAGACCATATCCTGTAATGGTAAAAATTCCATCCGGAACGATGAGTTAAATTACGGAGGAGCACCGTGAATATTTCATTCCCCACCTCACCCTGTAATGTTAATTCTGTCTGCATGAGGCTACAGACAGCACAGGAAGGATGCAGACACCTTCACTTTAACATGTGTTATGTTGATATTGCAGTGTTTTTTTAATATATGTGCAAAAGTTTCTAAACTTCTCTTTATGTTTTTATTATGAGATTGTGTGTATTGATGAAGGAAAAATTATTTCAAATGATTTGAACATAAATTGTGAAATGTTGTATTTACAATGAGTAACAAATACTCATTAGCCACACACAGAAATTAATTACAATGGAATCAAAAAAAGTCATGATCACAGGAGCTTTCTATGATTAAAATCTATTCTTTGCACTCTCAATATTTAGGTCCATGAAAACTAAACTAAACTACCTGTTAATCATCTGAACATAGACTCATCTACAGTGACATTTATTTTACTCAAACTGGCTATTTTAATTGCCTCAAAAACAATACTTGAGAGTTTTTAGTCAGTCTGTACAGCCAAAGATTAAATAAAATGCAATGTCTGCAGCACAGAACACTGTAATTATATAATATATTAATCCAAAAAAGTCCAAAGAGGTGCAATGGTGGTGAGCTGAGGTGGGCTGAATGCAGCAGTGAGCCACCTGAGGGCAGACGCCTGTCACTCAAATCAGTCATGCACTTAATTATGCAAAACTCAATGTAAAGATGTAAGACTCAATGTAAATCAAATGGGGGAGTTATAAACATTTGTTGTACCAGGCTGTAAACATGTTTATTTCTGTTGTAAAGATGGACATTTTACCATGGTTGTGTCAATAAGGATTGATTGATTTGAGCCAGCCTCCAGTGGCCAATCGAGGAACTGCAACTTTTGGCACTTCCGCATTGGATTCATGTTCCAGCCCTGGAAGTTGCCTCTTTGGTGAGACGGAAGAGTTGTGCAAAGTGACTTAACACTAAGCGACGTTGCCAAAGTACATAGTAACTAACATCTGCGTTGTTACCACAGCAACTCATAAAGACAGGCTGATGATGTCTGGAAATGCAAATCCGATCAGATCATTTTTAAATAACAAAGTGTGTCTAAAGATCCGATTTGAAAAACAAATCGCATTTGCTTGCAGTCTGAACATAGCCAAAGGGACTTCCACGAATATTTGCAACATATTGTACTTCTAAAAAACTGTCTTTTTCATATAGTAAGTCAATAAAAAGGTAAATAGGAGCACAGTTGACACAGACACAGAAAAACAAGCTGCAGGGTTGAGTCAGAGGGGGAAAGGCGCTACCAGGAAAAGTATGTGTGTATGTCGCCAGATCAATATCAAACAGTGCTGTGATACCACATTCAGCCTCGGGCCTATCAGAGAGAATGTCAACACTCTCTGGTGAGATGATCCTACCAACTATCTGCACCAGCTACACACACACACACACAGTCCCTGCGTCACCTTTTTCCCAATTCATTATTATCAAGCTCGCCGGGCCTCATTAGCAGCAGGCCAAACAATGCTGCTTCCACAAACAAAACGCACCACAACAGTAATTGCCTTCTTCCTCCATGTCTCCTCCTCTATGCCTCCTTCTTCAGCTGACACCTGCTGTGGAGCATTTAACAGGAAACAAGTCGACACACACACCGACCGGACCCGCCTCTCTAGGACCACTCTTTATATCTTTACAATTTTATTTTTCCTTTCTTACCTTAGTCCCATGACCTTAACAAAAAAACCCCCCAAAAAACAAATCAATAATGTTCTTGAAAACCATTTTTTTCAATATTTTTAGAGGACACCTTACACTCTTAACCTCCTGTATTCAGCCACACCCTTCACAACTTGTACATATAAGACGTATCTTAATTTCTGTGTCCTCCCATTTACTTCTCTTCCAATATCCATATAATGTATATCGCAAGCTGTAGACTTTTTTTCCTTCTTCTGCATCACCAAAGAAAAGAAGCTTAAAATGGATTAAATAAAACAGAGTATGAAAAACATAAAGGAAAAACAGCAAAAGAGGGATGAGAAAGAAAGAGAGAGAGAGAGAGACAGCAGGAGGAACAACAAAAATAGGTAAAATAGACAGAAGGGATGCTCCACTGCTTGGCTGACACACATGGGGTCTCTGCAGACTGAGAGGATGCTAGGAGAGGAAGGGGAAAGAGAGAAAGAGAGCTGTGTGGTGTGGTGAGCAGCATCCACCCCCCTCCTCCCTCCTCCCTCACTTCAAGCCTCCACCTCCCTCCACCCCCACAGTGGAACTGTATGCTTGGCTTCTCCTGGTTTCTTTAGCATTCCTCCCCATCCTCTTCCAAAGCCTGGGAGAGGACCGAGGCAGACAGCAGGGCTTGTCATAGTCATAGGCCTAGGTCCAAGCAGTGTGTGTGTGTGTCTGTGTGTAGAAAGTGCATATGAATCTGTACAATGTATATGCATGTGTTTGAATTTGTATGTGTGCACTGTGGAATGTGCTAATCTCTTTATGCATGCCTGCATGAAGGAAGATCTTGCTGCTTTTCCATAATTATTTGTATGGAAAGGATTGTGATATATTACAGGCGGACACAGCCTCGGTACTTGAAAACATGAAACTAATGAGGTATAACTAAACTAGTCCCTACCAAACATACTAAAAGCAAAACAAAACATACAGCCACAGCTTCATCCAATAGATATTTAACAAATATACAGAGCTCCAGGTGTCACGTGACTCCTTTTGTTCACTCCGTCATAGTGTCAGGAAGAGTGTGGGCAGAGATGAATGGCGCCAGTGTCGATTTCAAAATTATCCCTTTCTTAAGTAAAAGTACGAATACCAAGCTGCAAAATGACTCCTCTACAAGTAAAAGTGATGCATTCAAAACTTATTTCAGTAAAAGTGCAAAAGTATCAGCATTAAAATGTACTTAAAGTATCAAAAGTAAAAGTAATCTTTATGCAGAATGACCCCACTCATATTATTATATATATTCTAAACACATTTAATTCAATTACATTAAAATGTAGTGGAGTAAAAAGTCCAATATTTGCCTCAAAATGTGGTGTAGTAGAGGTCTAGAGTTACTAAATCACTAACCCTGACCTCCAAATTGCACTAAAGTACAGTACTTGAGTAAATGCACTTTAGTTACATTCCACCACTGGTTTATGCTTGTGAATAAATGCATGTTTATTCCATGTGTACGTGCATGTGTATGACTCAGCGTGTGTGTGTGTGACCTGCCGGTGTAAATGAACAGGAGGTCTGTGCTGACAGTATTGGCAGAAAGACCCCTGTGACTTGTGGGAGCTTAAACACTCACACCAGGGACTCGGGCTGGACGCACACATCCTCTGCCAACTATCGTCTCTCCAATATCTATAAATTATTCACCAAGCCTCGATTGACGGGACGGAGATCCTAATGAGAAAAATGTTGCAGGGAGACAGTCGGCCGTGTCAGTGTGTGCCCGTGAGCGTGTGTAAAGTGTAAATAGACACCATGTCATTATATATGGAGAGGGTGTGTGCCTGAAACATACATGTGTGCGGTGTGTCTGTACAGAGAAAGTAATTAGCATCAGTGCCGCCGGACAAGAGGAATGATTAAGTCTCTGTGTAATTAAGTCATGGTGGAATAGGAGAAATTTTGTCGGATCTTTAACTACTCAAGGGCAAATTTATGAAAAGATCGCAGCTAATGCGGCCGCTAAACATGCACAAATAAGACAAAAACCAAACCAGCTACTTCTCAGAGAACCCACAAAGGATGAAATGCAGCTTTAACTGTGCTGCCAAGCAAATAGTGACTCGCTGCTCCTGAGCTATGTGCATCTTTCGGAAGTGTTTAAGAACAAAGAACATTATTTAACAATAGACCTCGACCCACCCTGGAGACTCGGGGAACTTTCACAATCCAAGCCCATTTGGTTATCCAAATCAGAATGAAATATATATATATATATATATATATATATAGAGAGAGAGAGAGAGAGAGAGAGAGAGTTTGCATTGCTTTACGGAGAGGCCTTTATGAAGGTGGAGGGCTGGATATATACCCGCAGTATTATGTATTATTGATCGGACAGTTGGGGGAAAATGCAAACACAGAAATCAACATGTAGCTGAATGCGCCATGAAATATTGCTGTCAAAGTTTGTTTTTTTTACCTTGACCCTGCACTGATCCAGCAGAAGTCCAAGTCAGTCCTGTTGCATCTATCACTCTGTCTACATCTCACAAAATGCCTGCGCAGTTAGCCCACAGTCCACTGTGTTTTAATTTCCTGTAATTAGTTCTGATCACATTCACAGTAAAATCAAACAGTACAAGGTTCGTTTTGAAATGGACCAAGACCCCGTCTCTGCAAGTGGTCTCAAACCAGTTGTTTTAGTCTGCACCAGTCGAGTTTGATTGAATTGGACTAAACTTTGGGTTGTGAAAGAGCCCGGTGTTACATAGTAACATAATTCACCACCAAAGCTAAACTATCCTTCAGTTTGGTCACATTTTGCTGCTGCTTGTAGTGTTTTCAGCATCAAGCTTAGTAATTACTTTGTTAACCCATGCAAACTGTGTAGTTTAGAGGGAGTTATGTGTTGTAACTGTGCTGATGTGTGTGATGTTTTAAACTGACATTATACTCTGCCTATATTCTACAATGAAGCTCATGCATTATCACTGCTTGTATAACTCTAGATAGGTACAGAGCTTTTTTCTGGCCCTCTAATTGGGGTGAACCAAGGACAGAGTTGTCAGGTCATGATGAATCTGTTATTGTGAAATCGGTAGCTGTTGGACATTGAGTGCAACCTAACTCCAGTGCTTTTAACTGAAGTGATTGTTAAGTTAGGCAAAAGAGAATCACAACTCCATAACAACTCTATATTACACACACAGCAACATCCATGTGGCCTAAATTGTTCAACTTTGCTTTAAATGCAACCTCTTGGCTGCTGGCTGTTTTGCAGTGGGACGCAGAAAAGCAAACAGACAGAGGAGCAGATGACACAAATACATTGAAGTTTCTATCTCCCCTACCTGTCGACTTTCTCCTTCTCCTCCCAACAACCTCGCACACCTCTCGCTGTCTCTCTCTCTGTTACCTTGGAGTCTGGCCGTCATGCTCCTGTGGCTCCACTCTAAAGGTTACGCTGTGTACCCACCGTCACTGCCTGTCACTCCCCCACCACCACCACCACCAGCCACACACACACACACACACACGCACACACATGCTCCATCAGTCCCAGGCCCTGTCAACGATATACTGTCCATAGCATCACCAACCTACCTACCGTATGCCTTTGCAAACAGGACCTTGTGGTGAATAGAGTAAGAAAGCATGGACAGGTTACACGTTTTAACAGCTCTGGTGATGGAGGAGGTGGAGTGTTTGTTAGTGTGTTAAGAGTGTAAGACATAAACATCATACAGAGAGACCGAACGAATGTAAAAGTGTGAGTGTGCTTGTGTGTGCGTGTCCATCTGCAGTGTGCTGGCCTTGGCGCATGGAATTAAAATGCTGCTCACTTGACAGAAATCAACGGGGTCCACAGAGGCCTCATCTTCTTCCCGCCTCCCTCTTCCGACATTGCACCCTCCTTTCTTTCTCAAAGATGAATCCTGTGCAAAATGAGCAAAAGGGATAGTCTTGTGAGGGAAAAGGGGTAAGACGAGAAGAGGAACATCATATTATAACAGTCAGAGAGAATAAAATTCATTTGTAATTTGTTAGAAACAAACGATCAAATGGAAGCTTGTCCTTGTAGTTTCTGTGAGACTCACTTTCTCATTCACTGCAAGGCGTTTCATACTTGACTGCTGCATTCATGCAACGTGGGCAGAATGAGAATAACAAGAAAACCATGTGTTATTTTAACTTGGGAATGTTTACTGATTATTCCAAGATGGTTACTTCCACTGCTGGTGGCAACATTAAAATACCTTAAATTAGCTAATTTTCTAGTGTTACTTACCAAGATTTGTTTTTAGAAAACAGCATTCAGTAGTGTTGAGAATCCCCTGCATAGCATGGTCCATTATCGACCCGATCACTGTTAAGAAAAGCAACATGTTAAAGTGGTTTGATCGTCGTGTTGCGGTCACAGCAAATAAACACATTGGCATCATGTATTCGTCTTTTCAGCATTGTTTTGATCCATTTATTGCATTAAAATTACAGCAAAATCCCTTTATTTCGGGTACATGCTGCAGTAGGTGCACTGCACCAGCAATCATCCACATGCAGTTCCTGGAAAGGCGATAAAATGAATCCGGACGTGACAGCTTTTGTTTTTCAAACCTATGTAGCTAACTGGAAAAAAGATTTTCTTTATTTTACTGTTGAAATACTTAATGTTGTAACAAGTTGTCACTCTATAGGTAAATGTATAAAATAATAATTAAATGTATATGTATAAAAATGACTTTTATTCGTATCTTTTCAGTTTTGGCAGCCCACCGCACAACACCACATGTTCAAAACAGATTACATCCTGAGATTAAAGTTGTCTTGTGTATTTCCGTCTACTTCTGATTCCCTCTGCAACCGACGTGCGCGCAACAATCACCTTTGACGCAAGAGTGACGTATTCTGATAATGGGTCTATTAGAAACCTCCTTTATCCTTTTGCTCTACTCTTCTTCAGGATCTGGCTTTCACTAATTTATTTCATAATCAGAAACTGAGGGAGAAATAAAGAGTGGACTGCTCTTTCCACATTCACAGGTCAATGAATCTGTTCAATTCTGAATACAGATTCCAATATCTGCAGACATATTACACAAATGTACACACACACAGATTGTATTTGCTGTGTATAATGATACATTTTCCGTATGGTGCTTAACCAGTGAATGATAATTGAGCTGGGTTTAATTAAACTAATCTGACCTTAGTCCTTCCAGCACACACACCTCTTAGATAAAATCACACATACAGCATCACAGCTGCTCCTTGTGATAAATCTGAAGTTCTCTTGTTTTAAACAATAAACATTGTTTATTCATTTATCTGTCTCTCCTTCTCTTTTCCTCTCATCCCTCTACCCCCTTCTGTCTCTCCTTCATTCCTCCTCTCTGTGGGCCATCCGTGGAGCGTTCAAGCGCTCTGACGACATGCACCGCTGAGTTCTCAACATCTTGTCTCGTCACGGCAATTACACACACACACACACACGCACACACACACACGCTCACACTCATACACACATTTAACATTTAACATACTCAGTACACTCAAAACATGTTCCAAAGTGTCTTTTATATTGAACAACACTGTATACTCTTATCACTCATACAGAAATTACCTTTTTTGGTGATTCAGAATAGGAAAAACTCCTTGTATCTCAATTGGATCAACCTTTCCTACCAGAGAAAAGACAGCCACACGCTGCCTCACACTCCAGCGAGACAGACAGTTGAATTCAGGAGTGAGAGACTGATGGAGGGAGCAGGTGGTCTGAGGGGTCAGGGCAGGGACCAGTCACTGACCCTCTCCTTACTACTGTGAAAGGATAAGGGTTAATTAACAGCAGACTTTAATCGCCTCTGATGAATGATTCATAGCTTCCTGGTCTATAGTCAGTATTTAAAACACATGGACGGAGCCAGAGCAGGCATGAATTATTCAGCTCCTATGGTACCCAGCGCCACTTTTCACTCACTGAGCAAAGACGGAGCTGAATTTCAGCCTGTGAGCATCTACCCAGCCTGTTGATAAAGAGCAAACAATTAACGCTTTTGCAACAGATAGAAAAATCTGACACACGCAGAAAGCGGGGGGTTAAAGATATAACGACCATGGAAATTTCCCGAAATGAAGCAATCGTGATTCACAGTCATTATTCGGCAAAAACAAGACATGAAGACAAAGAGGGGACACGAGACAAATGTTGGAAGACTGCTTCTGAAAAAGATGGATGAACAGAAAAGGAGAGAGGGAGTAAGTTTGGTCAGCTGAGATTTACTGTCTCGCCTGTGAATGCAGCAAATAATAAGTCACCAGCTAAGCAGCTTCGATATATTCTTAAAATCCATGGCCGTCTTGTCACTGCTTTTTCAACACATCATTCAACCGCCTGTTCCTTTACTTAGATAAAGTGTGCATCAGCCCACAGACACATAAAAGTCTTCATAGGAAATGTTTAAAGGCATGGTAAGATACAGCAGTCACCAATAAGTCAGGGGCGGGGAGTTACAAAAAAAACATGGTACAATAAAAAAATAAACTTTCACCATTAGCTACAGGATGTAGATAACATGTAGTAACCTCAGCTGTGTGACCTGGCAGACTAGTGCATTACAACAATGAGCCTGGAAATACTAGTTGGAGCCCATCATCTGTATCTCAAGTCCATAGTAATGTTGCATTACTGCGGTTTTGTCATGCAAACCTGGTGTCTTTCCAGGCTGCTTCCCAAGAAACAACTGTTTAAGCAACCAAAACCAAGTTAAAACCGTCCCTCACAATAGAAGTGGCAGTTTTGGTTGAGGAAACATATGTAAGCTGCAAATAACCATGTGGTTTATGGGGAATTTTAAACCCTCATGCTGTGCTCAGACTACAGCAATTTGTAAATCCTAACCAATTCCTGAAATTGGGTTACATCATGAACATAAGGAGAATCTTCTAATCCTATTTGACCCCTTTTGCGACCAACACTATTGCTGGGCAGTTGGTTCAACTTGTGAACCATCTCAGAACCTGTTTGCTTTTCCACAGAGAGCCGCGTCATTACATCACTGTGTATACCTGTATACGTCTCCGAAATGTGAAGAACTGGTTCGAGATTAGGCGCTAGCTCTGAACTGAAAATAAAAGTGCATCACACACAATAGGTTATTATTAAGATTACGTGCCTCACATGATCTCAAAGGGAAGCAGATGTCAACAAAATGACAACAAGTCACTGTAGTGTTCATGAAGCTTTGTGGTAACAAAAAAAGGACAAACAGAAGGTGAAACAAATAGTGATCAACACGGTTTGTCTGTTCTTAAGTGAGAATTGATGTAATCATAACCTTTATCATCTGTATTTTATCTCCTAAATATCAAACATAATTAAGATTGTGCTGCCAAGTAGTACATGTATATACACTCGGGCTAATGACTAATAGGGGGCAGACGTACTGTACCAGCAGGTTACTTATCAGGTGATGGGCAGGGGCAGGAAACTCAAGGAAAGTGATTAGTGGAGAAATGAGGGTTGACAGAGTCGGAGCATTTCTGCAGCACACACGGAAACTGGGAAAACAGACAGAATCAGATGCTTAAGACGCCTTTTTTTGACATTTCACATTAGATTTAGAGTTAATTTTAGACTAGAGAAAATTTGTTTTTGTTTTTTACTGTCTACACAGTACATGATGAATGGCCACACAAATAAAATAATTTCTCTATTTTCTTTTCTCATCATTTTCATTACATCCAACAAGAAAGTTTGAGGAAGTGTTTTAGTTTTGTTCATTTGTCATCAGGATTACAGGCCTGACTGATGAAACTGGTCCAAAGGGTGCAGCACAGGCCAAGGAAAAATCTAAAACACTTTGATCTGATCTGCATCACAGGGCGGATACACTAATGATTTTTTAACTTTCATTAACATTGAGATAGGGCATGGCTGTGGCACAGGTCTGTGCTCTGCCCTTCTAGTTTCTCTACATACTGTCCTCTGTTAACCTCTTGCTCTCCTGTGTCCCCACATCCTTATTTTCTCGGACGGTTGAGTCTTCAGGTGGCTTTTCTCTTTCTCATTGGCCTGGCGCGCCTTCAAAGACAAAGAATTGACATGAATTTGTCCAACTTTTTCAGGAAGTGAATCAATCAGTCCATTAAACAAGCCTCAGCAAAGTATTATAATGCGCCATTAGACAGTTGATAAAAATGCCAGATGAACTGTTGGCGTTTACCTTAGATCATCTGAAAAGATCAATAACCAGTCATGATATGCAGGAGCCTTTTATCCTTAAAGCTCCGACATGAAATAGCACAATTCAGAAGAGAGTTCAGAAAATATAATGCTTATTTGTAAGGAAATCTGAGTAACTAAAGCTCCATCTCTTTCTAAAAGAAAAACTTTTGCAGGAAATGATCATAGCTGGAGAGCTTTGCTTTACCAACCCAACCAAGCACACGCTAAATGAAACATTTTTAACCACGAGATAAAAACAAATGAGGCCGCTGCACTTGTGGCTTGTGGTGGGAGAAAGGGAAAGAGAGCGAGAGCTGGAGGTAAAGCTTGAAAAGAGGGAGAACGGGTGAGACTGTGTGGGAAGAAAATAGAAATAGTGTAGGGTGGTGGGGGGGGATTTGTTACTGTAATTGTGTCTGGAGCACTTGTTTACCCAGCAGAGAAGACAGGTAGAGGCCTCAGGTTAAGGACACAGATGGATAGATCAGTGTGAGAGAGACGGATTATGAGATGGATAGCTTTTCACAGGCAGATTGTACATTTAAGCCAAATGGTGGAAGATGGATGGTTAGTTTACCTCAGAATATAATGTGGATTCTTATCTATAGCAAAAACATCACACATTGTATATGAGAGTGTGTCTACACCATCTGATTTGGTTTAAAACTTTATCCCTCGCTGACTCTTCAGTGTTTCCATCTGAAAAAGGCTAAAAGGCTCCTAAGATATCTACATAATTTGTCTTGAATAGTCAGTAGTTCCCACTCTGCCATTATTGTAGTTTTCATGGGACCGCTGATTTTGTCTGTACTCACAAGGCATCTTATCTTTTATTTTATTGCCCTATGGAAACTGTTGTCTTAAAGGGGACCATCAAGCTTCTTTCTGGGAAAAAACTACTTTTATTTGCAGAAAGGGAAAACTCACTGAAAAGATGTGAGGTTGATTCATACTATAAAACTCACAAAATTAATAATTTGATAAATCCCAAGGATGATTCTGTAATACAAGAACTGAATCCATTAAAAAAACAAAATAAACACAATTCTTTTTCTTATTGTATTTTTCACATTTTAGACACAAAATCTGAATGCATTTATTGAATCGCAGCATATCTCCAGCGGTATGCCTGCAGGTGTATTTTTCTAAATGAAGTAGGATAGGCTAATGTGTGCAACATGATCTAGATAGTCTTTAGGCCATGTGTTGCAGTATCAATGAACCTTTTTTTAATGAGGCAAATTAGGAATACATGAAAATCTGATGTTTTAGTGTAAATGTAATCACACAAAGCCTCAAAGGGAAAATGGTGTGTGTATGTGTGTGTGTGTATTAGAGAGCAGTGTCCAGTATATCAGACAGCCCCTGTCATGTTCATGTCGCAGCAGCAGGGTATAGGAGGTGTTCTTGTCTCTGAGTGATGCGATGGCATGAACAGCATGGTTTAAGAGCTAAAAGAAGGTCATCGATGTCTCGCTTCACTATCTCTCCCTCCTTCTCTCGCCTCTCTCTGTTGCCCCTGTCATCCCTACTGGATGATCCCTCGCTCTCTCTTCCACCCCGGCTGTCTTTCTGTCCTTCGTCACGGGTTGCTGTGTTCCATTTCTTTTTCTTTTTTTCTTTTCACTGCATCCTGCTCCGTGTTGAACTCAACTACTGTGGACTGATTTTATTTGTGAAAGATTTACGGTCTATGGAAAGAAGTATTTGTAAACTGTGAAGGTAAAAAACTGCAGCTACAGTACAGAAGGAGACTACGGTCCCAGACAGCCCAGGTTTGACACTCAGTCCCTCCCAGGGAGTGGGACATGCTCGGAGCCACCAGACAGAGTTGCCAGATCCATCTCCTGTCATCGTTTAGAGAGTCTGTGACCTCTGAGAAGCGACAGGATCACCACTGCTAAATTATTCACAACTCTCCTTTTTTTTTTTCTGTGGGAATGAGAGGGTGTGGGTAGGTGTCCGGGGCAATTTGTTGGATTTTAATGAACTGTTGACTGTTTTCACAGCCGCTATCTCCGGTGACAGAAGGCTGCATCTACTGACAGGCTCTCGCAAATGAATATCAGATTAAATCCCACCATATCACTTCTGGAAATCTTATTACAAATATCTATCTATGTACTGTCGCTGGGTGTAACACAGTGCAAGGCTGGGTGTGCAGTTCACTTATCTGAAATGATATGGGAAGTCAATGTTCTGTACACCGATGCGACCCTGTAAATGTCCATGAACCAACCAGTCTTCGATCATGCTTGCAGCTCTGTGAGGCCATGTTTTTCTTTTAGATGTTTGAAATCAGAAACCTAACTGTGTAGAGAAAGAGCATGTGTCAAACCTGCTACACACACATCTCATCACACCTCCAGTATCAGTGTCTTTCTAATTTGATCTGCCCGATCAACAGTGTTGTACTTTTTTGAGTAACACTTGCCGGGTAACAAATTAATGTGTAATTTTTTGCTAACACTCTGTAATTACTGTCATAACTTGTAGTGAACTAATGACGACAGTACAATAATAATTTTCCTAATTGTTCCGTCAAGTACGACTTGCTCATCTTTTTATCGCATCTAGCCTCCGATTCAAAGACAGAAATTGAGTGAAGATCAAAACTAAAAGCAGCATGCATCTTTTGCAAAAAATCATTCTTTATTTTTATGTTATTTTGCAACTGTTGAGATCACCAGATCTTTAGAGTTGTGTTTAGAGAGTGTGTAAATGTGATTCGCTTTGGCAGCAACTCAGTAATCCTGGAGGGTTTTTTTTATTAGAACATTAAAACTTCAGTCTGGGGTGTTTAAGTTGTCGGCACAAAACTGACTTTTGTTTGTGCAAAAATGTCACAGTTTTACTGACATTGCACGACATTTACAGTATTGCTTCCCATCTGCATGACTCCTGTGTGTGCCACCCGGTGGGGCCTCGCTCTGTGTTTCACATGTTGAAGAGATTCAGAACATAGATTTCCTGGCGGGAGCAGCAGGTTGTTGGGACAGACAAGAGCTCTAATTAATGTTCAGTGTGGGGTGGAGGATTTCTGACACAGTTGCTCAGTAGGGATTCTGGAGCTACTTTTGATCCAAGAGTAATGAACTGTACATGGTATTCTGCCTCTCTATCTGTCCACTCAGAATTTCATTCAACTTCCTAACATGCCACTATAACTGTACTCGAAACTGCTAGTTTTCAAACAGACTGTCAGCCAAGCTTTTAAATCTAGCACAATCAAAACTACACATTTAACATTAATATAGTCACATAACTGTGGTGTCTGAAGCAAAGAAAGAAGGTGCTTTTATATAAGCTGCTCAGTAGTTTTTAATTTAGCCAAACAGCCATATGTCTGTGGCAAAATATCTAATTACAGAGCACCAAAACGGATATGAATTGGAGTGATAAATCATTATTTACCGATGTGAGAGGGCTTACTTAACCTTGGAGTGCTGGCAGAATTAAAATGTGGATTTTCAGGGGGAAACCCCACTCAGTATGCTCGACCATGCTGTGAAAGGAGAGCAAGACTCGAGTGCAAGAGGGGGGAAAAAAGGAGTGCAAGAGCTGAAAATGGAGATGCAAGTAAAACTGCAGGAAAGGGAACAGGTGCAGAGCATAGAACAACACACAGAAAGACAGCAAATTGAGAGACGAGTGTTGTGCGGAGAATCTGTGGAGAAGTAAGTCAGGAGGAGATAAAGGGATGAGATGGAATCAGCAGCTGGGCGGTAAGGGACAGGTAGAGCAGGGATTGTGTGGTTTGGAGGGGAGTAGGGGGGAGAGGAGGGGAGAGGAGAGTGTGGGTGTGGAGAGCACAAGACAGATGACAAATTGTGATTAATAGATGGGGTCCGGGGCAGCAGTGTGGAGCGCAACTCATTAATAGAGAGAATTAGAGAGGCTGTGCAACTCAATCTGCACACTGTCACTCGCAATCAAGGACCATAATCAGATCTGCACACAGACAGAGGTAGATGTGTGAGAGGAGGGGGTGCGTGCACATACACACTACTTTTTTTTTTCTGCTACACTTACAAGGAATGTCCACCTTAGCATTCAATTCCCTGGTCTAAACTATCCTGAACATTTAACCCTGACCAAAACCCAATCATAATTCTGCCCCTAAACTTTGACTGAACCCTGAATCGGCACTTTAAAGAGGCAAAGATTCTCAATTTTTCTCGGTTGTGGAAAAAAAAACAATAGAAGTTTTAAAACCAAGAACAGACTGAGTGATTAAGCCTTTGCAGAAGGGCTTCACAGATTCACTCCCTCTAATGCCTGCTGAATATGGATAAATACAATTAAATTAAAAACTCTGACAGTTTATACTATATCAGAAAATACAAGTCAATACTCATACCACACACTATAAAGACACGGATACACAATTTAAAAGAAGACTGCACAAGTAGCAGAGGAGTTGGGACAGTCTGTGATGGCTGCACTCACTGGAGACGACTGGACTTCAGACGGTCAGCAGGGTGACAGCGCATTATTTTTACCAGCAGTGGGAAATAGTTACTGGACGTAACACACCGCCTTCGAACTACTGTGTTGTTAATTGATTTACAAAAATAAATCTTCACATAAAGTACACATAAAGTAAGCATATTTGTCAATGTTAATACTTGAAGACATAGTCCATACGACTGATTTCTGATTTGTCACCTCTATTGTTAAGGTTGAGTTAGATTTAAGAATAAAACTACTAATTATTGTCTATTGACATTTAAATTTGTTTTAGTTTTTATTATTAAATTATTAAATCAAAGTTCAAATTTAATTTAAAGTTAAAAAAACACAAGCTATACATTACTCCAAGTGTAACAAAGGTAATAAAAGTGCTATGCAGAAACCAATCAATAAAAGAAACAGGTGAAAAAGAGTAGTTTTTAATTTAGATTGGAAAGAAGTTGCGATTGGGTGAATTTATGATCATTGGAAAGTTGATTCCATCAGTTTTTTGGGTCCGTTTGATGATCAAGTCTAGACTGCCCGAGGCCGAGTCAGAGCAAGGATATTTGCACAGTAGCTAAAAGCAGCTTCATCCTGTTTGGTTCTGATCACCAGTTAACTTCCTAAAGATCAAAGGCCTCTACTGGGTTTATATTCTTCAAGGAGATCAGAAATATATTTGAAGTTGTCTATTGGTTTCTTTTGGAAGACTACTACAATAGTTCACCCTGCCGGATAAAAAGGCATGGGTGAGTTTCTCTGCATGTTGTCTGGACGTAGGGCTGTAGCTATCAATTCTTTTTGGAATCGATTAATCTAGCATTTTATTGATCGATTAATCAGATTTTTTTTTTTTTGCATTTTTAAACAACCAAAACAAATAATGCATAACGAAAATGATGTGGTTGTTAAATGTTCAAGCAATTGGCTTTTATTTCTTAAAAAACAGAAAACTCCCAACATTTGGCTGCAAAACTAAGCCTATTTATTGCAATTTAAACATTTAGTGCAAGTGCCAACAATAAATAAAAATACAGTTAAGTGAACGTACTGTAAAACATGTGTAACATGTAACACTGAATATTATTATTATTGTCATGCTGTAATGTAGAGATCTGATTAGGTTTATAAGTTATGATCTAGACTAGAAGGTGGTTAAAACACTCAGAGAACATTGTCAATAGTGTCACATGGGACATCCTGCAAAAACCTGCAATTTTAAATAGCCAACCCACCATCAAAAGTGACTGCTATTTTATTTTTGGTAAACCCAGATTTTAAGAAGTTGCAACTTAAAAAACGCTAAACTAAGGATTCAGTTTTAGGTGGCTACTATACTGTAATCAGCAGAGACACAAATGTTACCCACAGTGGAAAATGATATTAAGAAAAGGACCTGGCAACAAACTGGTGTGTTACCTGAATCTGCCTTTATACAAATTTATTTTAACACCTCTATTTGTAAACAGTGCTCTCCTGTCTAAAAGTAATACGCATTACCGCCCTTGTTGACTTATTCCCTGACGGTCCCACCGATCACACTCTGTTCAGTTTGTATGGGACACAAGCAAATTCATGTGCCGTGCATAAATGTTTGTGTACAAACCATAACAGATTAATGCTTGGTACCGAGACACAGAAGATGATAATTGTTGGAGACAGGCCAATATTTGCTTCATTGTGAGCGGTGTTATAAAAATGTCACTGCACATTCCTGATGCACAGGAGTTATTATTTGCACAGCCACAAGAGGTCCTTGTTGGGTAAATGTAAACATAGGTGGTATTCAAAGAAACTACTTATTTCTTGCCACACCATGCAGAAAAATTTGAATTACACTTTCCTCTTGGTAGATGTACACACATACACACTTAACATTCCCATGATACTGTATACAATATGATGCTATGACCCCTACATTTCCATTACCCTCGCTGCCTTTCCATTCTCCGTCCTTCTCATGCTCTTACTCTCTCCTTCTCACTCGCTCTCTGACCTGTGAGATTGCAGGTCAGGTTAAGCCCTGTCCACAGACACTTAGTGGGCAGGTTTTTGTGTCTCGATGTACTGATAGTACCTCCATCTTGAATGAGCTGGTTAATACCATGGTAACCTCTCTGATCACATGCTGACTCTCTGCTCATGTCTTGATTGGTTTTACTGATTGTTCTCAACAGAGAGAGTGACTGTCTTGCTGGTAAATCACCTCTCGTCCAGCCTTATCTATCTCATTGTACTGCTGCCTGGAAAAACAGAGTGTTTGAGCTGGAATGATTCATTCCAACACATAAAACCTGTTTTTAATGACCACAAAACCAGTAACACAGTAACCTACTGGCTTTCAGAGACCTGAGTTCAAACCGTCCTGTTGGGAAGCTCCAGCTAAACGAGTGACACCAATGCAGAAGTGCCTTTAACCTTTAACCTTTCTATTCATCGGTCAGCAGTTGGCGACACTATCGGTTACAAAAAGATGTCCATAGATAAATGATCATACTTCTCACTTGATTTATGTATCATTTAAACATTCTCATAAGGAGTTTATGGTTCCAGTGGTTAGTTTCAAGTCATCTTCAATACAGCATGATGTTTATTTTTAAAAAGATGGTCCCATTTGAGTAAAAAAGGTGATAGAGCATTGTATGTATTAGGGCGGGGCTACTGTATGATTGACAGGTTGCAGCTGTTTAGAACTATCCACATTGTGTTTTCACTTCATGAAAGTTATCTGGAACACTTTGCTCTAAAAAATGTCTTCTTCAATGTTTGGTTCGACTAAGAGACCCTGTAAGGAGTTGGCTGCTCATTTAGAGGAGCGATTGTCCCTTGATAATCAAACATGCTAGCTAGCCTCACTGTAGCATCATCTTGATCCGTCTCTGTGCAAAAAACATAATATGGACGGATTTTGCTAAACTTCAAACCAGCAATCCACAAACCATTGGGTCCGTCACAGTGACTATGACAACTATTGTTATACAGTCAATAAACAAGACATGTAAAGACCATAAATCCAGCTGGTGACTGGCTTGCATTAAAACAGCCGCCCCTACTAGAACATCCCACCTCTTCTTTTCTTCCCTCCTCTTCTCAACTTAGTGAGGTAAGTAAGATAATTCAAGTGATTCTAATGGTACAAAAGTATTATGTCACAAAAGTCCTGCAGCACGATGCTTCCCATTGGTGCTCGGGGCAGCACATGACTCACATCATATAACGATGTTTTCAGTGTAACTGCCACCAGCTCCAGGACTGCTGTTATGTAAGATGGTTTTTACCTGATAAATAATTCTGATAAATGTGACAAATAATTTAATGAGCACAATCATCCATCCCCCGTTCATCGTGCAGCCAAAGTTTGATACATGGATAAACCTGACAACTGACGAAAATCTGCTGAGGAAGACACTGAAATGTTAAAAAAATGAGCCTAAATAATAATGTAACATAAAAATACCTTCAAAAGAACAACAATAATAAAATTGATAATAAATCAAATGAAACAATACTAGAATACTTGTGTAGTGTTATTGGTAGTTCCTTGTATTGTTATATATCGCTGCTTCCTAAATATCCATACACAACTGTACACGGTACGTACGTATACACAACACTCTTTGAATGAATGACAAGTTATCACACAGACATAACAAGTTTTACTCACTGGGGGAAAAAAAACATGCTGAGTTCCGAGCAGCTATCCTTTGCTCCAGCATTTGACTTCAGTTTTTCTCCTGCTCTGGCTTATTGACGGGGTTGAGTCAGCGGACCTTTGTGTTAACAACAGCAGCCATGTCCCACCTCAGACTTAACCCTGTAACCCTCTGGTCTTCAGATCTTCCAGCCTGTTGTTGCTGTAAATCCTTTATATCAATCAAATCTCCGCAGCTCACACACCTGAAGGTCAGAAAGAGATTTCAGAGTCAAGGACAAGGAGGGAGTTGTAGCACGTAATAAACCAGTTGTGAAGTAATATTTTGTCTGATAAAATTCAGAACTGTACAAATCAATAGAAAAGATCAAACCGCTTCTTCCTGTAAACCTGAGCTTTAATTAAGCACAGGAGAGGGTGATGTAGTGTAGACAAGAACATGATATCGTATATCATGAGGAAACAGAGTCAGAGACAGACATTATCGCTTCACAGCTGATATATTCATCGGCTTAGTTAATATTTCATAGGGCTCTAAAAACCTCATTCTCTCTAAATTGTCCTCCCTTCTTGGCAATAATAATTTAAATGCAGGGAGCCTCTGAGTGTGTCACCAGTGTGTCAGGGCTCACATGTAAATTATATGTGCATGTGTGCACATATGTATGCATATAGGCACTCACATACGTGCTATAAACGCACATAAAGAAGCACGGCCGGGCGTGCATTGGCTATAAGCAGAGAGTATACAGTAAAAAAGCACATGCAGACAATTCTTAAGACTCCATATATGTGATTTGCCAATTTTGTAAAAATGTAGAAACCACAGAATTTCCCACTTTCTGACAAGCATTAGTTATTTTCCGTCTCCAAATGCAAATGTGACCAGAGGCTTGGCATCTGCCTGAGGGCTCAGTCGGCTGACAGTATGCATTCTGGGGAGTGATCTATTGATCCATATTCAATATCTGCTGCACTCTCCTGCTCAGTAAAGTTGGGAGATGAATAAATAAGGAGCAGAACTGACAGTACATACAAGTACACTTGTGCCTTAGAGGGCTGGGGTCTGCCTAAAGGGTTTACTCGCCCGTGTCTTGTATAAATGCCCCCAGAACAATATTTCTTCATAAAATTAGAGAATAATGTTGCATTGTAGTGTTTCTAATATCAGGTGTGTGTTTCTGATATGTGTGATGAGTGTGATGCTCTACAACAGGCATTAACAATACAAAGCCTAATTTGAGGAGTAATTAATTTGTAAAATGCTACAAATGTAAAGTAATGGAGAGCGAATGGAAAAGAAAGACCAGGAGGAGATGGAGAAGGAGGGAAAGGGGGGGGGGTGTTGTCAGCAGCGATACATCTTTCATCTCTAACGAGGTCTGAAAGCTACAGAAACACAGACATTGACAACAACCCTAAGAACACCACTCTCCTCCTTTCACCTCATCCTTTTCACTCCGACTTCCTGCGTGATGTGTGTCAGTCTCACATCTGCAGACCACGTTTTGTACTCACCCTTCAGCCTCTTTGCACCTGCTGCAGTCAAATACTTCAGCTCCACGAGTACATCTTACTCATTCTCTGAAAATCTTTATCTGCTTCTGCAGTCCTACAACCGTATACACTTGTACATACTGTGTGCTCGGCTGGCAGGAGCCCTCATGGAGCATTGATAAGGCAATATTAATTTTTAGAAGAAAAGTATAGAAGGAGGAAGTATTCAAATGATCTCCATATTACAGTGACTGACAGGTGTAATGTCAAACAGTTCTACTATGAATATTACCCATCAGTTTCTGGTTGTATGTATAAAAGTGAATGTAAAAATGGGCAACCTTTGATTAAACTATTAAACAGATGTAGTCATTTTGATTTGTGAAAAGGTCACTG